>CACSLK010015970.1:1618737-1629629 GCA_902706635.1 Striga hermonthica
TTTGAACGTAAAGTATGTATGAAATACTCAACAATGGCCCCGGTCCGAGGTGAACCAAGGTGAAAAGCTTCTGTGAGCTGTTTCGTGTTTCATCATAAAAAAGTTTTTTTCGGGAATCGAATCTCGTACAAGTATCATGAGTTTGCTATTTATAGTAACTTTTTGAGATACATATCGGGATTTGTGCGATGCTTTTTATATAAGCTATTTTTTGGTGGGCGGCAGCGTCAGTGGATCCCACTCGGTCTCGTGATTTGCGAAGGAGGCATGTAGGTGCCTTGTCATCAACTTAGGAGGTGATGACCTCGGTTCATATCGACATCGGTTCTAGAAAGACCTCGGTTGTGAGGATCAGCTCGTTTTTCTATAGCTTTGGTCGGTTCGATATGTGGACCGAGATGACTGTTGGTCACGTGATTATCAGTAATAACACAGTTCGAGGCTAATAACCTTGATTTACCGAATCGGATGATAACAGAAAGGCCCTCAGTATTGGCGGGCATACGAAGTGGTGGTCGTCGATACTGCAAAACGGACCGATATTCCGAATCGGTAATAAACTTTTAAGGTGGAAGCGCCTGTTCGGATATGCTTGTGTATACGAAGTGACGAAGTGACCGAAGTGAAATATATAATCCGGGGTGACGAACATTTTCCGAAGTGAGGACACTTGGTGAAATTGCAACAACTTGCTGGTAGAAAAAACCTGAAAAGACGCAACGGTCGACGATTTAATGCGCAGTGTGAAGGGTCGCGCCGTAATGGTCTTAAATGAAATAACGGTTACTTTAATAGGGTGCCACGTGTACAGTAGGTTCTTGTCAGATGAAGGGATGGCACCGCTTGGAATTAGGTGTCGCGTCGGTTGCACGCGCCCCTAATTAAGGTCTCCAACGGTCAGAAATTGGAGATTATAAATAGGGCCTCGAGATTTTTAATCGAACTTTCTTCACTTTTGCATTCATCTTCAAATTCTTACGTATTGCTATCGACATTCTTCTGCAAATTTGCGATTTGTTCTTGGTGCGCGAGTGTCTATTCGTTCATCTCTGAATAAGCTTCATTGTCGATTTTATTTCATTTTCTTGTTCTATATATTTTCGTTCGATGGCGTCGAAAGGAAAGGGTAAGGCGGTTGCGAGTTCTTCTAGTACGGATTCGGTTCCATTGGAGGTGTACCATGACTCGGAGTTGGTGGAATTAGCTTTCGAGTATTATCGGTGGGATCCGATGTTAGTGAGGCACTTAGATATTAAGCCGAACGATGAGGACGACGACTGTGTGGTCGGGGAAAATGTGGCTGAAGTCGAGGAACCTCATTGGAGGAGACCAGTGAGGTGGTGGCCTGACCCGGCGGTCGATTTCGAAGGTGAGCCGAGTATTTTGACCGACGCCGATGTGGTGATGCTTCGAGAACAAGTTCGGATTCCACCCTCGGTGAAGATTTTTGCGCCTTACCCCGGGGAGAGAATAACTAGTCCTCCTCCGGGTTGTGTCGGCATATTTGCTGAGAGTTTGAGGTCGGGATTGCAGTTCCCGTTGCCGAGTTTGATTACGGAATACCTCCGGAGTTGGGGGTTACCGCTATGCCAAATAACACCGAATAGCTGGAAGAAAATTATTGGACTAATGGTGTTATTACATGAGAGAGGTGAGGGTTTGCCGTCGTGTGACGAAATGAGAAGTATTTTCGCCTTTAAAAAGAGCCCAAAGAGGAGAGTGGCAGAGTCTTCGTGTTGTTTCTTTGCCGGAGCAAAACCGCAGCATGGTCTCCAGGTCAGTGAGATAATAACCGACATCCCCGAAACTCTCCATGGTTTTCAGGAAGAGTGGTTGTGGATCGGGGGAGAATGGCAATCTGAGAGCTTTTTCCATAAACCTCGGATTGATGGGATGACAATCCCAATGGAAATTCATACCGGTGCAAGTGAGTTTATTTTGTCCTTTATTCCTTATATGTTTCTCTGATGTCGGTTTTGTTCTGTGCACTAACAGGTTGGAACTTTTACCCTTTGTAGAGAAAGAGACGAAGCAAAAGGAGCCGAAACTTAGTCCAGAATTTGGCGGGAAGTTACTTGTGCTCGCTAGCTTGGACAAAGATATTCGGGACTATATAAAGCTTGTGGTAGACCCGAAGCTTGAAGCTGCTGGTCTATCTCCCGGAGTCCCTACTTCAAAATTTGACCCCGGTAAGGGAACTTCGGTATCCGGTAGCTTTACCAATACTTTAATACGCGTGAAATAACTATTGGTGACTTTGCTTGTCTTATGTCTTGGTGCAGTATACTATCCGCTACTTGAATTTTTAGGTTACGGACTGTGAAAGAGGCCAAAGACTTCAGACGTAAGTATCCGAATAAAGATCTGCAATCAAAATTTGGCAAGAGCCGAGATCTGTGATTGACCAACGTCATGAGGAGAGACTTAGTTCGTGCCTTGGTGAAGAGGACTGCTGGCCAGAAAACCATTGGTAAGAAGCCGACCGAAGTGGGGTCGAGTGCGACGTCTGCGGCGGTCCCAGAAAGTCCAAAGTTTCAGCAAGAAGTTGCACCTACCGAGGTGCCACCTGTTGTTAATGCTGTTGCAATTAATCAAGCTGGGCCCGAGCCAAATGTGTTGGGAACCGAGTTGGCCGTGGCTGAGCTGACGCACTCCGAGGTGCCGAGAGAAGAGTTGGAGAAACAATCATCCCCTCCGAATTCTGTGGAGTCCAATCAACCGGAGAACAGAAAGAAGAGGAAATTAGTAAAGATGTCCGATGCAGGAGCTTCTTCCAGAGTGGAGAAGAGATCAAAAAAGAAGCACGACTCCAGTCGTAGAGCTGTAGAGAAGGGTGTTGATGAATCTCCCTTGTTCGAGAAGTCATTCTTATCCATTGACGACGAGAGAGCTTCCAATGTTAAGGTGCCAAAGGGTGTGGTGGAAGAGTGGTTCACCACTTTTCAATCTGTTAAATCTCCTCACATGTCTTCCAGGATCGATATGCCAGAGAACGCGAAGAGCGCTGCGCGTGTGCCTTTGATGGTGTGGGACCCCAAATCCGAAGTGGTGGTCTCTTCTTTGTCTAGTGTGGACAAGTTAAGTTATGCTAAGGCGTGTTTGGGTCGAGCCTTAGTTATCTTGGTTGCAGCTGAGGATGACCATGGCCGAATTGCTGCCCAATTGGAGGGGAAAAACAGACCGTGGTCGAACGAGATGCGATGATTGCATCTTTTAAGGATGACATGGCTGAAGCTGAGGCCAAGTTGAAAGAGAAAGTTTCCGAACAAGCTGCTCAATTGGAGGTGGCACAAGCCGAGATCTCGATGTTGTCCGAGGAGAAGAAGGCCTTTCAATTTGAAGTGGCCGAACTTAAAGAACGCCTCGTTTTCGCCGAACAGCATTCTAAGGGTTTGGAAGCCAGGGCCGAGGAGGTGGAAGGTAAGCTGTTGAAAGAGAAGACTGAGCATGACGCAACTCGTAAAGAGTGTACCGAGGTCTGCGAACTTATGGGCCGGCAGCGGGATGCCCATCAATCTGAGATGGCGAAGCTTGAGAAAGAGAAATCTTCTTATGGTGAGACCATGTATAAGATCGGCTTCCAGGCTGGGAAGGAGTCAGTTCCTGAGGTTGTAGCTACCCAGGTCGGTGAAGACGCCGAGGTAGAGGTCGCAGACACCGGCATGAATGATGAGGTCGTTGGACCCGACCTTGAGATAGAGATGAACACTTGCCTTAACCTCCGTTGGGTGATAGAGCGGTATACTGTTGGCTACTATGATATTGACGAGCTGCGCTTCTTCCTATTCCACAAGCTCCAAAAATATGGTTTTGACATGGAGGTCAAAGGCATGCACGTGGAAGCCGATGAGGATGAGTGGGAGTTCTACGTGTGGATGCTCCGCCGAGCTTAGGAGATGGCTGCGAACCCCGACTTGACCCCACTTTCCAAAGAAAGGGAGGCTCTCCTCCGACGTGCTTATGTCAATATGATTCTGGAAGGAGAGAAGGAGAAAAGGAAGGAGCTGGCCGATATCTATGTCACGACGCTCGCCGATGTAGAAGTGGAGCAGAACTTTGACGACATGACCCTGGAGCAAATCCGCAGTAAAGTCGAGGCTTATATCGAGGAGAAAGCCAAGTCGACAGACATGGAGGTCGAGATTATTAAATTTATCACGCCGGCTGAGGGCAAATCTGACGAAGTGAGGGACCCGCGTGATGAGCTTGTCCCGGTGTCGGATGCGGCCATTGATGATGCTACCAAGGCAAAAGAGATAGCGGTGTTGGAGCGGCTTCAGAAACAGATGTCCACCAAGAAGGAAGTTGGAGAGGGCAGCAGCGTTGGCCGAGATGACAGGAATAAGGATGATAATGCTTGAAACTGTTTAAATATTAGTATTTTTATAAGTTTATTATTTTGAAGAATAAAGCCGGGGTGTCAGCATGTTGACATCCTTAGTAGGAAATATGTAATCGTGAATTTTCCCGACTTTATAATATAGATCAAGAAAGTTTGTCGAATTTTGACTTTTGTTCGTGTTTGTTGTGCAAAATTCAACGATTTTCAGACCAAGTATTATGAACTCGGTACGAACATAAGACTGGCATGTTAAATTCCAAGTTCCACATTGATCTTCTTTAATGAGTTCGGCTAATAGTGTAAGTCGGTATGCAAACTTACTAAGAATTTGCAGAACTTAACACATTATATGCCGTTCATAAAACAAACTGGGTTCACCGAACTTCGTCAGAGTCCGATTATGAAATGGCCCCAACCGAGTTGTTGATGTTGTATTCGGTTGTTAGCAGGACCCGTCAAATCATGTTTGCTGAAGTGACGTGGACGAGCTTCAACCCCAACCAAACCATGCGTGGGATTTGGATGTATTACGGGGTATCAGCGAGACCGAGTGTCGCAATGTTTACATCAGTACAAAATATTGATAGAACCGAGTTTCAAAATATCTTACATCGGTACCGAGCTGTTGCTCGGATTTTAAAAGTGAAAGTCTCCAACTTTCATTACATCAAAATAGCATCTTCGATTCCTCAAAGAGGCAAAACAGAAGGTCCGTTCAAAAGGAAAATCGGCTGCCCGACTTTGGACCATTCACTGGTAGAACTTCTTTAGGAATACAGCATTCCACGAGTATTGATGTGGAGGTCCATCAGAATGAGCGAGTCGATATGCTCCATGGGGTAGGATTTCAATGATCTGGAATGGTCCATCCCACTTCGGTTTAAGCGGACCGGGTCAGGCCCCATTATACGCTTGAGGACTAGTTCGCCAACCCTGAATGGACGAGGCTTGAGTTTAGAATTGACATATCTCTCGCTTATATGTTTTTAAGCAGCGTTTTTGAGTTCAGCACGGGCACGATGTTCTTCAAGCAAGTCCAAATTAGCTTTCATGTTGTCCGAGTTGGACTCTTCGGTGAAATGCTGAATTCGGTAAGTAGGTTCACCGAGCTCGACTGGGACCACAGCTTCTGAGCCGTAAGTTAGTGAAAACGGAGACTCGCCCGTAGAAGTTCTGGTAGTTGTTCGATAGGCCCATAGGACGTGAGGCAACTCTTCAGGCCAGGCTCCTTTGGCGGCATCAAGTCAGGTTTTGAGGCCATTCTTTATGAGCTTATTAACAGTTTCAACTTGGCCGTTAGATTGTGGATGATATGGCGAAGAGAAGAAGTGTTTGATGTTATATTATTTGCAAAGAGATTCAAGCCGCTTGCCTTCGAATTGTCGACCGTTGTCGGTGATAATGGAGTTCGGCACTCCGAAGCGGCAAATGATTGACTTCCATACAAAGTCAACAACTTTTTGTTCAGTTATCGTGGCTAAGGGTTCGGCTTCAGCCCATTTGGTGAAGTAGTCAACCGCAACAATGGCAAATCAGACGCCACCTTTTCCGGTGGGCAGGGGACCGATGAGGTCGATTCCCCATTTAGCAAAAGGCCATAGACTGTAGATTGATTTGAGCTCTTCAGGGAATTGATGAGTGTTGGGTGCAAAAAGTTGGCACTTCGGACATTTGCGGACCCATGTGGCGGCATCGGTTTTTAAGGTCGGCCAATAATATCCTTGTCGCAAAATCTCATAAGACAAAGCTTGAGCACCAGGGTGGCTTCCACAAATCCCTTCATGCATTTCTTCAAGAACGTATCGCGATTCAGATTCAGTCAAACATTTTAGAAGTGGAACTGAATATCCTCTTTTGAACAAGGTTCCATTATCCAATGTGTATCGAGCTGCTCGAATCCGAAGTGCTCGAGCTTCTTTAGGGTCCGGAGGTAAGGCCCCAGTTTCCAAGTATTGAATAATGGGATCCATCCAAGTCGGAGGTTTTGGATGCTACCGGATCGATGGTTGCGACTTCGGAAAGGAGGGTCGACGGTTGTTCTTGCTGACCGACTTGGACATATTTGATGCTCTCCATCCCGGCACTCGAGGCTAGTCGAGACAATGCATCTGCTTGAACATTAAGAGTTCGGGGAATGTGTTCGACGTCAACGGAGAATTTCGATAACTTCCGTTTTGCCAAGGATAGATATGGTGTTAACCGAGGTTCCTTGACTTCATACGAGACATGAATTTGATTGACCAAGAGTTGTGAGTCTGAGAAGACTTTAAGGTACTTCACGTTCATGGATTCAGCTAAATTCAATCCGAATAGCAAAGCTTCATATTCGGCCTCGTTGTTGGTAGCGGGAAAAAGAAATTTAACAGAATGACAGAACAACCGGTTTTCGGGATTAGCCAAGACTATTCCTGCACCTACTCGGTTTGCTGTAAAAGATCTGTCAATGTAGAGAACCCATTGTTGGTTGTCATCGTGAGCTTCTACAGCCGGCGTGAATTCGGCAATGAAGTAGGATAGGACTTGTGCCTTGATTGCAGTCCTCTGTTGATAATGAATGTCGAACTGTCCGAGTTCGACGACCCATCTTATCATTTGCCCCGAGGTATCAGGTCGGTGTAGGACCTGTCGTAATGGGTACGAAGTGCGGACAGTAATGGAATGTTCTTGAATATAAGGTCGTAACTTCCGAGCAGCAGTGACGAGTGCAAACGCTAACTTCTCCGTAGGGGGATAGCGTAATTCGGCATCATGTAGGGCCTTGCTGACATAATAAATAGGTGACTGTAATATCCCTTCTTCACGTATCAAGATGGCGCTGATCGCCGAATCACTAACTCCGAGGTACATGAACAGCATTTCCTCGGGTTTTGGTTTCTGTAATGTCGGAGGGGAAGCAACAGTTTCCTTAATGCTGGTGAGTGCTTTTTAGCACTCTTCGGTCCATTCAAAATGCTTCTCTTTCTTGATCGCTTCGAAAAACGGTTTGCAACGATCTGTAGACTTGGAGATGAACCGGTTAAGCGCGACAAGTCGGCCAGTTAGGGCCTGAACACCCTTGACCGAGGTCGGGGGAGTTAAATCTTGAATGGCTTTTATCTTGGTCGGGTTGGTCTCGATTCCCCGTTGGCTGACCATATAGCCCAGAAACTTTCCGGACTCGACTCCGAAGGTGCATTTCTTAGGATTTAAGACCATGGAATAAGATCGGAGGATGTCGTACTTGTCCTGAAGGTGCGTTATATGGTTAGAAGCGTGCACCGACTTGACGAGCATATCGTCTACGTAGACTTCCATGGTATGGCCTATCAAATTAGCAAACATCTTGTTGACGAGACGTTGATAAGTGGCCCCAGCATTTTTTAACCCGAACGGCATCATGGTATAGCAGTATAAGCCTCGGGCCGAATGAAACGAGGAGTTCTCCAAGTCCTCGGGATCCATAGGAATTTGATTATTACCGGAATAGGCATCCATAAAGCTCATCAGCTCGTGTCCCGAGGTGGCATCAACCATATAATCTATGTGAGGAAGCGGGTAACTGTCTTTCGGCACACTTTATTCAGATCGGAGAAGTCGATACATAACCTCCAAAGGCCATTGCTTTCCTTGACGAGGACTGGGTTTGAGACCCATGTCGGATACTTGGCTTCTTTAATGAACTTGTTGTCGATGAGTTTCTTGACTTCCTCCTCCAATGCTTTCTGACGATCCGGTCCCAATTTTCTTCGTTTTTGAACGACTGGCCGGACAGTTCGGTCAAGATTTAACTTGTGGCTAGCGACACCGGGGTCGATGCCCTTCATGTCTTCGTGTTTCCAAGCAAAAACATCGGAATTACTTCTAAGAAACGAGATGAGTTCAGACCGGAGAGGTTCTTGGAGATGACTCCCAATGCACAATGATTTTTGGCATGCTGGTTCGTCAATATAAATCAACTCCAATTCTTCTCTGAGTTCGGCTCGATCATTTTGGCTTTTCTCTTTGAATTGAGTTCTTGGGTCTAATTCATCTTCTTCTAGGATTGGTTCTTTTCCGGGTCGTCTCCCTCGGTCCTCCGATAAAGGGTCGAAAGTGACAGGGACAACGGTATCATGACTCGGTTCTTCAGAAATTGTATTGTCTGAAGTGGCTAATGGCAAGGAATTTCTTTCGTTGACCGAAATGGCAGAATGGACTCCGGTGGATGGTATAAAAGTGATAAGTTCTCGAGCTTCCCTTTGATCTCCATAATGCGTTCCTTCACCACGTGTCGTTGGAAATTTAAGTGCATAATGAAAAATGGAAACGACAACTCAGAGTTTGTGCAAAGCAGTTCTTCCGATGATCGCGTTATACTCATTGTTGATGTCAAGAACTTTAAAGGTCTCCATAACAAGCTTGGTAACGTGTTTGGGAGTGCCAAATCAGACAGGCAAGGTGATTTCGCCGATGGGCTTCGAAATGCTTCCGTTAAATCCCTGTATTTGATCGTTTCAAGGCCGGATGTCAGCGGGATCAAGGCCCATCTTGTCAAAGGCTTTTAGCATCAAAATTCTTGAGTAGGCCCCAGTATCGACCACTACACGATGGACCGGGATGCCACATATCGGAACAGTGATGACGAGTGCGTCGGAATGAGGATGTGCAAAATGATTCGCATCTTCCATGTTGAAAGTAATGGGGCAGTTTCGGGCATTGAGAACGTCTCGTAGATCCGAGGTGAAAACATGCTTGTCCGAATTATAGTCTTGCCGGGCGTAGGCTTTAACTTGCCGACGAGATAAGGTACTTCGGTAGTTATTTGTATTTACTCGATGAACGGTAATTTACATCGGACTAGGAGATCGGCTTCGTTTACGGCCTCGGGAGTTTCTAGTTATTTCGGTGTTGATCGTCTCCGAGGTAAACATGAACACTTCTTTGTCTCCTTGTCGGATGCGTTTCGGCATAGCACCTCGGTCTTCATCTTCTTCCTCATCATAAGGTTCAATTTGGCGTCCCGGCCCCCTTTTTTGAGGATCAGTATTGCGATAGAACTTCTGGAGTTGTGGATGACCAATTAAACGCAACAAGGCGGCTAACAGACTCAAACACTCATCAGTGTTGTGCCCCGGTGATTTGTGATAGTCGCAATATCGAGATTTGTCCAACTTTTCCTCGGGCATCCGAAGCGGTTTGGGATCGGGCAGAATGCCTTTCCCTTTGATCTCTTCATAAATGGTGGCAGCTCTGGCTGAATAAACGGTTTGATAACTGGATTTCACGTCGCTAGCATACTGTTTCCCGGCTGCTCTAATTTCGGGGTCGTTGGCGTCTCCTCGGGGGTAACCTCTAAATTGAGCTTTGTTTTGTTTGTCAAAGGATTTGTTTTTCTTTCTCTCATCGGTTCCCGACTTCGATGACTTCGGATTGAAATTAAAACCGGGGACCGACATGGCTTCCTCGGCAATGATATGTTGCTGAGCTCGGGCAAGGAATTCCTGGAAGGTGTTCGACTTATTCTGGCACAATGTCCAGCAGAAAATCAAGTTCAGTTTCAACCCGGCAATAGCCATAACAAGCAGGGTCTCGGGATGACATGGCTCAATGTTTTGTACTCGGTCATTAAATCGAGCAATATAGTCCTTGACGCTTTCATCGTCTTTTTGAGTTACATTTGCAAGGGATTTTTTTGGAACTAAACAAACTTGGGCCCCAATGAAGTGAGATCGGAAAGCCGACCTCAGCTGTTACCACTTCCAAATTGAATGAGGGGGCAAATAGTGGTACCATTTTTGAGCTCGAGGCCCCAGAGTAAGAGAAAACATGCGACACCGAAGTGTGTCTGAGGCCCCATGCAGGTCCATCCACGATGTGTAATGACCGAGGTGTGAGTCGGGATCCGAAGTCCCATCGTATAATCCGATTTGAGGAACTTTGATTTTTCCGGGTACAGGTTCCGAAGTGAGCTCAGGCGTGAGAGGGGAGTCGGCTTCCAGATATACTTGTGCTGAGGTCGAGGCCCGTCGAAGAGGATCTTCGGGCATCCTTTGCCGACTCTCCAATTCGACGATCCTTCGTCGCAACATTTCAAGTTTGGATGATTCTTGGCGAGCTCGGTTTCTTTCAATGTGTTGACGAAGGTCGGTCTGCGCTGGGTTAGAGGGGATTCGGTGTCGTGTATTAGGTGGCGAACGCCGTGAGTGTCCAGACTGACTCTCGGCGGTTTCTTCACGAGGAATCACAAGGGGAGTACGCCCAACGTCGGCGTGACGTGTGGTTTGTTCTAGGTGCGGCTGCGACGTTCGACTGCGAGGTTAGACATGGCGTGAGAGGTGGTTCTGCCACCGTCTTGTCGCGCTAATGGAATCTGCGGATTAGCGGGATTCGTGGGTATTATGGAATGTCCTGGTACAGTCGTTGATGTTCCAGGGATTGTTTGAGCCATCAGAGCGGCGAACCCACGTGCAAACTCCAGATTTTGGAACAGAATAGTATAATCTGGTATATTGGGGGCTGCTGCTTGGCGTCTGGCGGATTGAGCGGCACTACGACTGTGGCCATCTCGCGATGTATGAACACCACGATGATT
>CACSLK010015970.1:1663449-1675147 GCA_902706635.1 Striga hermonthica
AACCCGGTTGACTCGGCCCGGTCAATGCCCCGGGTTGGTCGGATTTTAACCGGGTTTTATCGGGTCCTTTGTTGTCCGGTCCAAATAGCCCATCCGGACCAATTCCGACTCTGGGTCGACCGGTCCCGAGTCGACCCGTCGGGCCGGTCCGGATCAAAAAACTATAGTTATAAGTTATTATGACATATCAATTGACGTACGTAGTTAAATTATCACTTGTGAGTTGTCTTACATCGTTTATATAGGGAAAATGGGCCTGATTTATAAGTTTAGTGGGCTACTCCTCCTTCCACCAATTGGTTTTATGATTGAACCTACTTGGGGTTCATATGGGGTTTCCCTACCTTGGTGCACTTCATATGTATGAGACCGGATGGACCATACTCGTTTATCCTTACCGTACAAATGATTAATAACATTAAATATCACGATATTTAATTAAATTTTAATTTAACCATGACTATATATTAGAGTAGCTAAATAATCCCATAATCATGCTTAAGAAAAAGGCATCTTTTCTGTTTTTCCTAGTACAGCAACCTCATGCTTAGCTAGCCGTTTCCTTGGCCTTTTGTGTGCTTGTACTCCTAGCACGTGTCCAAACCTTATTGGTAGAAGATTAGGGTTTTCAGTGATAGGTTGTGTATATAAATACTGTAGCACTTTGTGTAGTCTCAATCAATGAAATCATTTTCATCTTTTCATGCATAGCATCTGCTGCTTAAAGCTTTCATCAATGGCCGCTCAGCTACCATTTCTGTCATGGTATCAGAGCTCGGGATCATAACCTGAGCCTGATTCACCATTTTTTAGCTACTGTCATTTTTTTTGTTTCTTGCTTAGCTTGTTAGCTTCATTTATTACCTTCGATTTCTTTTCTTTAGCCTATTAAAATGGCAGATTCCTCTTCTAGCCAAACACATCTTCATCTTTCAAACACTAACACCCAAAATAATCTGATTCAACCACATCACCAGCTGGTCTCCATTAAGTTGACAGATAGCAATTACTTGCTTTGGAATCAACAAGTTCATACTGCCATTAAAGGCTATGGACTGGAGAGCTTCATCTCCAAAGAAAGTTCACCACCATCTCAAACAATCATATCAGATACCTCGAGTCAAATCCAGGTGAACCCAGAATATGTTTCATGGGTTAGACAAGACCAGCTGCTTGCTTCCTGGTAACTTTCATCCCTTTCTGAGAATCTCCTTGTGATGATGGTTGGGAAAAATACCTCTCAAGAAATCTGGCAAGCTTCGAACTTTGTAGGGCAGTCCAAGGCTAGGCTCATGCATCACAAACTCCAGCTTCAAACCTTGAAGAAAGGCAGTCTACCTATGAGGGAGTTTCTAAGCCAAGTCAAGTCATGTTGTGATGCCTTGGGCACAGCTGGTGAACCGGTTTCTGAGCAAAACCACATCCTGCATATCTTAGGAGGCTTGGGATCTGAGTACAATGCTGCAGTTGTAGCTGTTACAACAAGAGTGGAACCATACTCCTTGAATGAGCTCTATGCTATGTTGCTTAGCCTTGAATCTAGGCTTGAACTTCCAAACCATATGAGCCAACCCTTGATTAACATGGATGGTACCAATCCCTCTGCACATCTGACTAGTCAAAGCACCACCAACAACTAGAACAAAGGCACTTCTACCCAGTCCTTCTTCAGAGGAAATCAGTTCTCGTCAAGAGGAAGAGGTAGAAACAATCACAGAGGAAGAGGTGGTAGAGGATTCAAAAACAATTCAAGGGTTCCTTGCCAAGTCTGTGGACTTTCTAATCACACAGCTGATAAGTGCTATCACAGGTTTGATGCTTCATACCCAGGGCCAACAAACATGCAAGCCAACACTGTGACAACTCAACCTCCTTTCAACAATTTCTCTCATTTCCAAACTACCAGTGATGCAGCCTCGGAATGTAGTTGGTTTGCTGATTCAGGAGCTTCCAACCATGTCACAAATGAGCTCTCTAACCTCAATCTTGCCTCAGAATTCCATGGAAACAACAAGCTCCAAGTTGGTAATGACACAGGTTTCGCAATTTCACATATAGGCAGTTCTCTACTTCAAACTAATACTCATACAAAGCCTTTATTACTCAAAAATCTTCTTCATGTGCCTTCTATTACCAAAAATCTAATCAGTGTTTCCCAATTTGCTAAGGATAATATGGTGTTTTTTGAATTTCACCCTCGGTTTTGTCTTGTGAAGGATCTCATCACTCATCAAGTTCTTCTCAAAGGATGTCTTAAGGATGGCCTCTACATGTTTGATGCTCACACCTCCAAGCATGTTGCTACACCTTCAACCACTCCCTCATCACCTCAGCTCAATCCAAGATCTTTTATGGCTTTCTGTAATAAAACTACCAATCTAGACTTGTGGCACTCTAGATTAGGTCATGCTTCCTTTGATGTAGTAGCTAAAGTATTGAAGCTTTGTAATGTTCCTTTTTCCAGTAATGAAAAGTTAGTTTGTTCATCTTGTCATCAAGCTAAAAGTCATGCTCTTCCTTATACTGATTCTACCACTACATACTCTAAACCTCTAGAACTAATTCACACAGACCTCTGGGGACCCTCTCCTATCACCTCCAAATCAGGGTCCCACTACTATATATGTTTTGTTGATCATTACACTCGGTTTACTTGGATATATTTCCTTAAGCAAAAGTCTGATGTCTTTAATGTTTTCATTCACTTCAAAAGCTTAGTTGAAAATCAGTTCAATCATAAGATTAAAGCAGTTCAAAGTGACTGGGGTGGTGAATATAGACCCCTCACCAAACTTTTTCATGATTCTGGTATTGTTCACAAACTGTCATGTCCTTCCACCCCAGCTCAAAATGGGCTTGCTGAGAGAAGACATAGGACAATAGTTGAAATGGGACTTCCTCTTCTCACTCACTCTCATGTCCCTCTTGCTTTTTGGGATGATGCTTTTAGCACTGCAGTGCATATCTTAAATAGACTTCCTGTCAAAAGTCTTAACTTTATTTCTCCTCTTGAAAAACTTCATGGCCACAAACCTGATTACTCCCATTTCAGAATCTTTGGTTGTTTGTGCTTCCCCAATCTCAGACCCTATAACAAAAACAAGTTTCAACCCAGATTATTACCTAGCACTTTCTTGGGATATAGCTCTAAACATAAAGGGTTCAAAGCTCTTCTTCCTTCTGACAAGGTGGTTAATACAAGAGACATAGTGTTTGATGAGTTCAATTTTCCTTTTGCTACATCCTCTTCATCTCAGTCCCCACCCACTGCCACCTCCTTTGTCCCCCTTGATCCTCCTCCTATATTAACTCCTGCTCTCACTCTTGCTCCCTCACACTCCACTCCTTCTAATAATATTTCCACCTCTTCATCTACTTCACCATCCCCATCTACATCACCCATCCCTCACAACACTACCCAAATTCCTTCCCCTAATTCCACTGAGATTGTCTCTGCTGGCAGCACTCCTACTATTTCCTCTCATTCCACAATACCTTTAGTAGTTGAACTGCCCATTGTGAATGATTCTATACCTGCTGTTATTACTAACCCTGCAGGTCCTACAGGAAATGTCCATCATATGGTCACTAGATCAAGGACAGGAAATCTAAAACCTAAAGCCTTTGTTGCTGAGAATCTTGCTCATCATATTCCCAGTGATTTTAAGCAAGCGCTATCTCATTCAAAGTGGAAAGAAGCAATGACCTCTGAATACAATGCTCTTATGGCCAATAAAACTTGGTCTCTGGTTCCCTTGACATCAAACAAACCTCTCATTGGTTGCAAATGGGTGTTTAGAATCAAACACAACTCTGATGGCTCTATTGCTCGTTACAAAGCACGGCTTGTTGCAAGAGGCTATAATCAGACTGCATGCCTTGATTTTCATGACACTTTTAGTCCAGTGGTTAAACCTACCACCGAGTTGTGCTCACTCTTGCCCTCAATTATAACTGGAAGGTGCGCCAATTAGATATTAATAATGCCTTCCTAAATGGCTCTATTGATGAAAACCTCTATATGGCTCAGCCACTGGGTTTTGAGGCCCTCCACTCACTTTGGTATGTAAACTTCACAGATCTTTGTATGGCCTGAAACAGGCTCCTCGAGCCTGGTTTCTTAAACTTCAAAGTGTCCTGCATGGTCTTGGCTTCAAGCACTCTACCTTAGATAACTCTTTATACTTCAAGCATGGTCCCAAATCCATTGTATGGTTATTAGTTTACATTGATGACATTCTTGTCACTGGTTCCAATGATGTTGAAGTTCAGAATTTCATTCAATCCCTCAGTAGCTATTTCTCTCTCAAAGATCTCGGTGAGCTACACCATTTTCTGGGAATTGAAGTCAAAAAGACATCTCAGGTTGTTTTCTTGTCTCAAGATCAATACATCAGAGATCTGCTTCATAAAATGAATATGCTTGAAGCAAAGTCTGTCAACACACCAATGGTTACCTCACCTATCTTGTCCAAATCAGATAGCTCTCCTATACAGGATGTTTCTTCTTACAGAAGTATTGTTGGCTCCTTACAGTATGCCACTATAACTCGACCTGAGATTGCCTTCAGTGTCAACAAGGTTTGCCAATATATGCAAACTCCTCTAGATACTCATCTTAAAGCTGTCAAAAGGATTTTAAGGTATCTTGCAGGAACTGTCCACTATGGACTTCATTATACAAAGACCTCTAGCACAACCATTACCGAATTTTCTGATTCTGACTGGGGAGGTGACCTCGACGATCGAAAATCTATCACTGGAATTTGCATTTATCTTGGAAGAAATCCTGTTACATGGTGCTCCAAAAAGCAGGCTTCCATATCTCGTTCAAGCACTGAAGCTGAGTACCGTAGTTTGGTCCATGCAGCTGCTGAAGTTACTTGGCTACAGTCTCTTCTCTCTGAGCTTCATGTCAAACTCTCATGCACACCTACTATTTGGGTTGACAACCTTAGCATTATCTCTTTAGCCAACAACCCCGTTCTTCATGCACGCACTAAGCATATTGAAATAGATAAACATTTCATACTGCAACAAATTGCTCGAAAGCTCCTCAAAGTTCAACATGTGCCCTTCCACCAAGTAGCTGACATTTTCACTAAGCCATTGTCTCAGCAATTCTTCACCAAGCTGCAAGCTCAACTTCAAGTTTCTCCTGCCCCTGGGTTCGAATTGAGGGGGGGTATTAGAGTAGCTAAATAATCCCATAATCATGCTTAAGAAAAAGACATCTTTTATGTTTTTCTTAGTACAGCAACCTCACGCCTAGCTAGTCGTTTCCTTGGCCTTTTGTGTGCTTGTACTCCTGGCACGTGTCCAAACCTTATTGGTAGCAGATTAGGGTTTTCAGTGATAGGCTGTGTATATAAATACTGTAGCACTTTGTGCAGTCTCAATCAATGAAATCATTTTCATCTTTTCATGCATAGCATCTGCTCCTTAAAGCTTTCATCAATGGCCTTCAGCTACCATTTCTGTCACTATACCTCAAATTTAAAAGACGGATAGCGATTGTCAACTAACATTTAATATCAATACATTATTTAAATTCTATAAGAATGCTACATGTTTAATAAATTGTTTAACCGGCCTGCAAGAGTATGGTGTATTTACAGGGCACGACGAGAGAAGATTCGCATTCTATACAGAATAGAGTTGAAATAATTATATAATATTATGACACATCGACATTATTTAGATTATTACGGACACTACAAAAAAAAACAAAAAAAAAACAAAAAAAACTCCTACATTCAAACGCAAATTTTCCGTTGGAATTTTTTATATTTTCCGTTGGAATAGCTATTCCAACGGATATTCCTACGTATAAAAATTCGTGGGAAAAACGGCCGTTGGAATAGCTAAAATCCAACGGAAAATCCTATGGAAATAAATTCCTACAACTATTCCAACGGAAAAAATCCGTTGGAATTCCTCAACCATTCAACACTTATTCCAACATAAACTTAAGTTTGTTGGAATATTCATTGGAATTTCCAACGGAAATTTTTGCCGTTGGAATTTTTCGTTGGAATTGAAGTGTTTTCTCTTGTAGTGGGATTAAATAACAATTTTAATTATATATCTATAAAAAAGTAAATACTAAAAATAAAAAATAATAATAATTGAACAAGTATGAGGACGAGAAAATGTTAAAAAAAGAACTAAGAACATAAATAAATGGACTGTGACAATCGAAAGGTACAAAAGATCGGCTTTGGTGGGTGTTCTCTTAGAACAACACTGAGCTCGCTACAATACGACATACAGGACCAACTAGTCACCGCACTCGGGCTTCGTGAACAAGAGCAGCTCGACCGGTAACTACTTGAGTTGATCAAAAGCTTGTTGGGGTTACGACATCCATGAATTGGGCTTCAAGTAGTTGATTCTCGCCTTCTCAGTTACTTGAAATTTCTAGTAGGATTGGATCGTCTAGTAGCTACGTTTGCGCAACAGTCAGAAGACTAGGTGACGAGTTTTAATTTTTATCTTTTTAGGCATTGCTATTATACAATTATGTCATTGCCTTAAAATGAAAGAATTTGAATGTAATTAAACTTAATTTTACATTTATTTTTTGTAGTTGGTAGCATGACTAAAAATCTAATTTATTTTTTCAGAAAATAGACTAAATCTCATGTGAGCGTCCAATAATGATCGAAATTTCTAAATTCTTAATATGCCACAATAGTATCCTAGTGGCATAACCTGTTGTTACCGATTTGATGACCAAAAATGTCCGTTGTTTAAAATAAAAGATCAAAACCAAAAGTGAATACTTTACCGGACTAAATTTAAAATTGGGGTTAAATGAGGGATGATGGAAGATCAATAGTGTTTTCACTTCCTCTTCTCGGTGACTCGAACCCATGACCTGTCGGTCATGTCAAATAGTTAAACCCCCTCGTGGCAACACAAGATCAATCATTGTCATCATCAACCACATATTACAAACAATACCATTATAGGCCCTAGGTCTTAACCACGAAAGAACCAATGCCACCACAGACTGCATGGACCGCCACAAAGCGCTATTGGTTTGGTGGGAAAATGATAGGAAACTACTCACGTATCTACTTTTCTAGAGTGAATGATTCTAAGAGACAGAGATCTCATTCACTAATTACTTCTTAGAAATGTATTAGAAACTATACAGATATGGGGTACCATACCTAATGAAGTGAACCGGTCGACTAGCTCGAGCTAACCTCCCGATCGATTGGAATCGGAGCAGAATGGTCATGCTCGAGAACCACAGGATTAAGAACCCTCGATTTGGAAAACAACGCAAGGTATCGGGGACAACAAGAACATGCCGAGCTAGGACCATCGAATGGCCAGGTCGAGATTCGACCTGTAGATATGGATGGCCGTGCGATCAACCAAAACTCAAACTCGGAGCAGTCAACGCTTTACTTCCACCGACCTGGGGCTGATCGTACCATTAAGCAATCTAATACAAAAGATTAAAGCATAAGAAGAAATCTTAGAGGAATTAAGCCCCCACGTGGGGCAAAACCACGTTGCACCATCTCATTGGTTCATGCCACATAACTACCTCTTACACATTATGCAGAAAAGGTTGTACTATCGGGCAGCCCAGGCAGCTTCGGGCAGCCATCTCACCATATCCGGCAACCTTCTAGAAGCAGGCACTTCACCCTAGTATATAGGGGTGAGATGTGCAACTCTATTCGTTATGTTCATTTTTACTATATGTTTCTATGAGAATCATCTCCTACACATACTCATTTAAGTATTGGATGCTCTTGGCCGAAATACCTCCCTGGTCTGAGAGTTTATGCAGATCTAAGACGTTCAACCGGCGAGGGAGCTGGTGACAAACCGATTCCAACTGGTCGAGTCTTTACGTACCCGATACCTCTGAAATTTAGCCTAATTATTCAAATTCGATGGCAAAATTATTAGAACTCATATTCTATGGAATAAATGTGAACATTTTTTTATGCATGTCAAAATGTTAAGAAGCACCACACAATTTCCTTGCAAATTTGTATATTACTAGTAGAGCTCACGTGCATCACACGTGGTGGTGAATATTTTTCTTATTAAATTTATTAAAATTAATTAATTTATTTATTAAAGATATCATTGCAGGAACGAAGTAAAATATAAAAAAAAAAATGAGCTTCTAATGTTTTTTTTTTCAATAACATAATAATGTTCTAATATAAAAAAAATGAAATAACATATTACAATCCCCAACAAAAATATAGTCCCTAATGAAAACAAAAACACATAATAACTAAATAATAACCTAATGTATATTATATATGCATTAGTTATTTTATTTAATTATGTTAGATGATTGAAGAATGAGTTTCTTTCATTTTATTTGACGTTTTCATAAGAAACATTCATACCCGTTGGAGCCCAGTAGCTCAGTGTATCGCAAAATTCTTCTTAATTTATTTGACAAAACGTCTACTTTATCGAACACGTATAAATATTTTGGAAAACATATAGTCGAACTTCATGATTGTATGATTTTTGTAAGGTATTTTTACTAACAGTCATGAATATCGTTGTAAAATAACCAATTTTCTCATTAAATTATTGATATTTTTTTATCATTGTATAAACTACTTTATAACTATATCCATGTAGACAAATTGGTACCTACCCCATGGAGGCATTGCTCCACGAATGGGAATAAATTTCATCTCCAAATAAAAGTTAAATTTCCAAAATCTTGGTTATATGTACTCCCCGACGCTAAATCACTTTTTGAAATCATCACATTACATGAAAGTACGTAATGTAAAGTAATTTCACATATGTTTGAGCAAAATACACAATAAAACTGTAAAAATGAGACAATTCCATTCAAACATTCAAGAATGTTTTGATCAGGATTCGACATTTTTTTTCAATGTTATTTGTTTGAAAGACATTTTGTCCATTGCAAATGGAGCTGGAAGAGTCATTGTTGACAAAACTCTTGGCATAGTGCTAATAATGGACTAGATCAAAATGGCTCAATTAAATTCTAGTGCTTTTTCTATTAGTGAAGTTTCTAAAAAATATATATATCAAATGACGCAATGCACCTTGGGTCGCTACGGAAACAGTCTCCTTGTATAATTACAAGAGTAAGGTCTGCGAAAAACTGACCCCCAGACCCCAACCAGTTAGGAATATACTAGGTATGTTGATGATGGATTGTTGATGATTTGTTTGAAAGACATACGAACTATATAATCTATTGTTTGCAAATCATTGACCATCTTGGTTGTTGCAATGATTTTAATATTGTTTATCATAATATATTTCACATTCGTTCGAATTTCCAGTACTTATGTGCCTAACAACTTCTTTAATGCTTTTATCGTTAAAGTTTTTTGCATCATACATAATGCTTTGAAAATTCAAGATAAAGATTGATATATCCATAATAAGGTATAACGGTTTAAGTACTCGCTACTCGACCGGACGGTGAGTCGAACCGCCTTTGTCAACCAAAGAGATGCCTTTAGACAGATAAAGTCGACTTGTTGTATCATCATGATAGAGAGTCGACATCCGTAAGCTGATATCCCAAAGTCGACTTCCTTAGTCGTCTTCTTTAAGACATGTGTAGCCAGGAAAAAAAAGTTTTTTCGTCCTTTATCTGCAGGTCATTTTCATTTTGGTCCCGCTAATGGACTGTTTTTGGAAATAGTCCCCTAATTGAAAAAAAATTAGTTTTTTTGTCCTCTGACCGCCTACTGCAGGTCGAGGTTACCGGATGAGCCTACATGTCCTTTAACCCGCCCGCGTGTCTTTTAACCCGTCTGCGTGTCATTTAACCCGCACACGTGTAATTAAAATATAAAATAAAAAATGGCATAAAAAACAGAAATAAAAAACGGGATCCAAATCATTTTCCCCAATTATAAAGAACTAGGGTATTGATAGAGAGAAGTATTCGATCTTGATTAGGGAAAACTCAACTTTGCCCCAAAATCAACACACATCGGCGATCTTGTTAAGGGATGTCGTCTTCAGTGGGAAACTCAGGAATCGTGTTTTGCCATTGCGGGAAGAGAGCTCAAGTGCGGACGTCATGGACTCAAGAAAACCCAGGGGGACGATTCAATGGCTACAAGGATTGGAATGTAGGTTATTCTATTTTTCACAAATTAAGTTTGATTTATTCAATGCATTCCAAGAGTGAAACCCTAATTTAGTTATCTTATGTTTTTTAAATCAGAGGGGTGGCTGTACTTTCTTTTTCTGGGCTGATTCGCCGATTCCCAATCGAGCTTCTGAGATTATATCAAGGCTTCATACTGAAAATGAGATACTTGAATCTGAGCTGAAATCCTTGGAGAAAGAAAGAAAGCGGCTCAAGGTTTACTTGAAGATTTCATGGTGTCTTTTCCTAATTTTTTTTATCTGTATGGTAGTTTATGTTTAGTTTAGTAATGTTCCATTTTCTGAATGTATACACCATGTTCCTTCATGGTGGCTAAATCTTTTGTTTTTATGAACCCGAATGTATGATTTATGGTGACCTATTTTGTATGATTTCTGGCTGAATTTCAATGTTCCTATTTTGTTTTTATGGTGTCCTTTGTTTATGATGGTTTGTGTTTCATATGTTACAACTTATTATGGAATATGACAAACAGATACAAGAAACCATATTTAAAAGACAAATATGTTCACATCTTTTAGACATTCATCCCCATACATTAAATAACATGAACATTAACAGAACCATACATCCCCAGCCCAGCCAAGTTCAAAGCAACCAAATAACTAATAATAGAATTTCCCAAAACAACCATATTTCCCAACTCCAGCCAAGTTCAAAACAACAAAATAACCAACAACAGAATTTTCCAGAACAACCATATTTCAGACTCCAGCCAAGTTCAAAACAACAAAATAACCAACAACAGAATTTCTCAAAACAACCAAACATCTCCAGTGTTTTCCCTAAACCAAAAAACGAAACCAAAACAGATATATTGTTCTAAACACATCAGTGTCCATAATTCCCAAGCTAAAACAACAAATCAGATATTTTTTCTCTTCTTTTTTCCCTTGTCCAAATTGGCAGGTCCCTTCATTATCTAGGGTGGCATGCAACTGACTTAATGTCACAAATTTTCTTCCCCCTTCAATAGGTCCAGATGACCTTGTTGTTTTTTGGGCTTGTAGTTGATCCCACATTGATGGAGGATGTTGAAGTGGCCTTTTAGCATATGATCCCACATTGTCAACCTGAAATATTACAATTATTAAAAAAAAGTTAAAATTCAGTAAATGGAGTAAATATATTGAAGGATTATAGTGCATATTTCACCTGAGAGGTTTGAGTAGGTTCAACTTGTGTGACTTGACTGCAAAAATCTGGTTGACTATCATTAACATTTGCAGGAACTTCATTGCCACCCTCAAATTGACTATGAACAACCTCTGTTTGGACTTCATTGGCATTCTTAGATTGAGTGTGACTATGAAAAACCTCTGTTTGGACTTCATTGGCATTCTCAGATTGAGTGTCACCAACCCCTGTTGGGACTCCACTGTCACTCTCACTTTGAGGCTGAGAACAGTACCTTCTATTGTGGCCTTTTCCACCACATTTACCACATGTCACAGCACTATATTGTCTTCTTATCTTGTATGGATCATTGCTCCTGACTGCCCTTTTTGGTTTTTTTTTTTTTTTTTTTTTTTT
>CACSLK010015970.1:1708230-1725767 GCA_902706635.1 Striga hermonthica
AGAAAAACTCTGCCTTTTAAGATAGTTTAGACAATGCAGACAACTTCAAAATTGTTCATTCTAACTAACTTGTGAAGCATAACTTCATCTAGTTTGTTTTCGTTTACAAAAGTGAACCAGACAATAAATTTACTGATGTAGAAAAGCTTACGAGTGTGACGATTTAATGAAATCACAATTTCAAAAACACTTAAAACATGATATCAATTCATATTTTATTTAAAATTCACCAAATAAAATAAACTAGAAGTCTGACCCATAACTCTAACCTCAACTTATCCATCAAACTAAGATTAATAAAACAATTAATAATAATAATCAATTCTAATAATTAATAATAATAGTCTACATTACTGACCTATTATCTTATTAAATGCTGGCCATGAGTGACTAGATTATATTTTCCTCCCATCAACATCAAGAACATCATAATAATAATAATAATAATAATAATAATAATAATAATAATAATAATAATAATAATAATAATAATAATAATAATAATAATAATAGTAGTAGTAGTAGTAGTCTACATCACTTACTGACCATATTATCTAATTAAATGCTGGCCATCAGTGACTAGATTATAATTTCCTCCAATCAACATCAAGGACATAAACATGAATTTTCAGCGTTCCTGCTAAATCAGTACAACTACTGTTCAGCAGCGCAATAGGGATAAACAATATGTTCATAAGAGTATCGACCTGACTAACCCAACCACTCATACTAATTCAGATTCTAAGTTGGGAAGAATTCTTCACAAATTGCAATAATAAACCCAAATCGTCTTTTGATTCAAACCGAGTAAAGCGTAACCAGATACCCAATCCCCAACACGGATACAACCAGCAGCACAGAAATCAAAGTCACAAACGGCGAAACCCGGCCGCTGTCGAGCCTGAAAAACATGCCCTGCAGAAAATACCAATTCATTACCACCCCAAACAAGGAGAGTGCAGCCTGCACGAAAAGCTCTTCCCACGCGCTCGCCAGCTTGACGACCCCAAGGACAAGGCACACCAAGTTGAGTAAATAGAGAGTGCACATAGGCGTGAGCATGAGTGGGGATATCTGGAAATCGTATGTGCCCTGCTGGTAGCGCTTCACCTGGTCCGCATCCACTGCTTTGTTGGTTAAGGTGAAGTGTGCCTGCAAGAGGCCGAGCCTGTCCAAAACTGCGTTGAGGATGGCAAAAAAGTAGCACGAGGCCGATTTCATCATCCAGACCCTCGCTTCGTACAGGGCCGTCTTCAAGTCATCACCGTACGAGATCACCTCCTGGATGTGCTTCAGCTGAGACGAGATGAAGATGAAGACAAATACGAGGAACATCGGCTCCGAGACCTACAAGTGCCACGTGCAAAACAAATGCAACAATAGTCAAGCATGCATCAGACGTTTCTTTTTTTTTTTTAGTTCTTTTGTAGTATTAGTTACAGAAACTCTTCCTAGAGCTCGACATAATTATGTATACACTGAGGCTCACCTTGGGATACAGAGGAATTCCGAGAGCTAGGCAGACTGGGGGAATGATGCATAAACCATAAAAAGGCACTGCATAGAGACAATCTAGTATAAGTGCACCATAACACATGCTTTCAAGAACCGACATCCTCAATGGGCCATATATAAGAGGGGTGTATTTTGACAGTCCAATCTGCATCAGCCCAAAAGACCAACGTGTTTGCTGAACCAACATGTCGTTCAGCTTCGTTGTGCATGAGCCCAAGAAACACGGCCGATCGGGGTCGAGCAAAACAGATATCCAGCCCTTGCAGTGCAACTCAAGGCTAGTAATAGAGTCCTCCACCACAGTGAAATACTTGTAACCGACCTGCACGGGAACAAAAAGGAAAGAAAATAATTTAAATCCTGAGTTCAAAACATATGAGGGCGTTCACTTTCCAAATATAATCACAAATACTTACCACGTCGCCCCATTTTGTGTCATTGTCGTAAGTACAAGAGGCCACCAGCTGAAGCTCTTTTTCCAATGCCTCAGAGGGCTTTCTATCCTCCGGAAGCTGTGGGCGGTAATTTCTGTTAATTGATTTGATGAACTCGTTGCTTGGGCCAAATGACTTCTTCATTTGGTTGACATCGATACCTGGTCACAAATTTTAAAGGGCAAGACAGGGCATAAACATTAAAGTTAGAAAAAAGGGATGCTGTACCAACTTCTAAATTATGATAATTCTAACAGTAGAAGGTTAAGAGCCTTATATAGTATAAAGGAGTACCCTTCAGATTCCTATCAATTCCATAGATTGCTTCCCTGGTCATGAAAAAGTTGCAGCCGTAGATGGTAGGTCCTCTAAGCCCATCAAGGCCTAGCCCTTCCCTCTGTCGTTGTTGAGATAAGTAGATTAGATTTATACAAGCAGGAAAAACATGGCATGCAAATTATCAGTGAAAGCGTTGAAGATCCAATACCCAAATGGGGGTCAGTCGACCATCATAGATATCATGCTCGCTCACGTTGCGGAATTTCTGAGGGTACTGAACCCAAGCTATTTCATGAGAGATTTTGGGGTCGAGATAAAAGCACATGGCATGGCGAGCAGATGATGGATCCCCACAGTACATGTCACAGTCCAGTACCAAGAAGTATGGAGCATTGGTGATTAATGCAGATACTCGGAGCTGCAAACCACAAATCATAATATGAGAGTGAAGATAAAACCAAAACAGAAATCAGGGTAAGAAAAATGAAATAGATGAACACAAAAATGGAAAGATCCAGCAAATTCCATGCTTATATAGACCCAAAGGCCTAATGTAAAACCATGTTCAGGAGGTTATTGTTGTACACCAGTACCCTTGGAACGAGTCCTCCAACAGTAGCAGAAAAATTAACACACACAAACGTAAAAGGCAGAGGTCTAAAGAGAGCTTACAAGAGCATTCAGTGCTCCTCCTTTGAAATGGTGGGGATGACCAGGCCGTTTCTCCCGAGAGGCATACACAAGAAGAGGCATCCCTTCAGGGGAACCCTCAGTCATCACCTGCCAACACATGTCGGATAAATAAATTAATTTACTCTGCTCAAATTTGGTGGCCAAAGGAAAACATAATTCCACTCTCAATCTTCATAACCATCTTTTTGCCTAGAATTTTTGTTGGCAGCAATTACGCTATATTAAGTATATCAGTATGTTGACCATTTCAAAACATGGGGAAACCTAAATGGATCAACTCAGTACACTTCATCTACAGTCACTGGCACTGTGAGGCCAGACTAATATGTTGTCATCAAAAGTTGCGAATGAAACTGCAAGCTGTATATTTAAAAGCTGCTGGAATCATGGTTTTCGCATTCAAAGTTACCAGCACCCTCTTCAAAATATCAAATTCTCACTTGTGACCAAAAGATTTGAAGAATGCTTGACCATGAATACAGCACAGAAAACTCATTCTTAGACCAGAATTTAACTAAACAAGAAATCTACAAAAGAGCACAAAGTACCAACAATAACTTTGTAGGAACAAAATTTAAGGTTCTGAGTGTAGATTCATCTGATTTCCCTATCATCCACCTAACTGAATATAGAAGGACAACATACAAATATTATCTCAACAGACTTTATACCTCGATGGTGGGCGAATGATCTCTGCTAACAGAGCCCTCTGCGTTGACAGAATTCTTCTCTAGTGCCTCCTGGAATTCTTCGTATTTTTTCTGCAAATAAAAATTAAGGAGCAATAGTAACTCAAGCCAAAGTATCAGACAGTAAACCTTACGAAATGCCATCAATCAATTTAACAAATAATCACTCGACGAACCTCAATTATCTTCCTATCGGCCACGAAATCGCTGGTCCCAAGGAACTTCTCGTCCGCACACTCCTTGCCTTCAAAGTAAGGCTCGGGGCACCTCGATTTCAACTGGTACTTCCTGCAGAAAGGGATCCACGACCTTGCGAATTTCCAGGCCTCGCGCGTGGCGTGAAGGGTCACGTGAGAGCCCCCGTCATCATGGAGATAGACGGCAAGCTTATCCGGCGGGTAGTCGAGCGACATAGCCGAAATGACGGTGTTCATCACCCCCAGGGACGGCTCCTTACTAGGATCGGCCGTGCATATGAAGACGTCGACCGGGTGGAGCTTGGCGTCCTCCGGCAGCCTCTCCGGGTACACCGTCCGCTTGACAGGCCTCCACCGGTAGGCCTGATGCAGGATCCATAGGAAGGTGAGAACAATCTCGGACAGGATGACGACGAGGTAAGGAACGAGAGGGGTCTCCCCGGTGTGGATTATGCGGCGGAGAGTGGTGAATCTGTAGTAGAATACAGCGAGAATCGCGGCCGCATTGAGCAGCATGTGGATCCTGTTGATGAGGAGGTTCTTCCACATCACACGGCGGACGTTGAGCGGCTCAGCCATCGAGAGACGACGTTGGGAGACTGTAGGGATAGGTTGAAAGAGGAATGGAGGATAGGGAAAGTGAGTGTGCGGAATAATATTTATTTATAAAGAGGAAAAATTCAACAAGAGAGAGAAAGAGTATTCAGACGTTTTCTATTTTTTTAATAATTTGGATATATTTTACACGGTTTTGTTATGCACCCATCGGATGGCTCGGCTTATAGAGTCATCTATAGTTATTCACAAATAGTGTACGGACACGTGTTTTATAACAAAAACACATTGAATACATATCAATGCATAAAATTATGAATGACTCCATAAGAGAACCATTCCATGACTCAATAGCATTAGTGATATTTTACAATATGCAAGACCCATATGGTCCATTGACTGTTTTTATCCATTGGTTTGAGGACATGTGATAGTACGAAATAGCAATTTTGATAGGTGTGTGTATTTGTTTTTTTATTATTATTATTTCTTTTTTCTTTCCCACCGTAGATCAACCCTGATGTGGGACACTAAGATCGAATCTTCGGTGTTTATTGGCGAAATGGAATAATATTTTATAAATTGAATTGAGTATTGCTATATTAATGCACCTTTGCTAATTAAAAAACATATATATATATATATATATATTTAAATTTAAATATAAAAAATCACACACACACACATACATACATATACATATATATTTAAAGAGGTTGATTGAATAATCTAAAATATAAACTTTGACTTTATAAGTAAACTAGTGAGAATCACGTGCGATGTACGGGGTTTCATATTTTATAACATTTTTTCAAAACTTTATTTTAACAATATATTAGCCCGCTGACCCGTTTATATTAATATAAATAATATTTTAATATATATTTATTGTTTAATACAGAAAAATAATAATATTACATACTTTGGTTCATTATAATGCTCAAATATTATTTTATTAGAAAAATTATTGTCGTATAATGTCATTGTTATTTACAACACTTATAGAAGAAATTTTCTTTTTTATCTAATAATAAAGATTTATGTCAGTATTATTTGTTGATGTAATTAATTTAATTATGTAACAAATTTAATGTTAGGAATCTATATATATAATTGCTAGCATGTGGCATTTAATAAAACTTATTTAATAAAACCTCTAAAAAATTTCCCTCCATTTTCGGTTACAAAATTTATCATTAATATTTTTTTACTTCTCATTAATACATCTTATTAAGTGTAATCATGTATTTTTTTCTATTATATTATATAATAGTTATTGCTAATACCAACTAATAATAATTCACAATAAATATAAATTACCTAATTATAAACAATTGTTTCAAGTTATTTATATTAACATCAATATTATCTTTTTCTTTTGTATCTCATGAAAAAAAAAATTCTTTAAAAATAATTAGTAAATTGTTTTAATAGCATAGTCAAACAACTTTAGAATCTTATAAACAATTGTTTCTTAGTAATAATAATAATATTAATAATAATAATAATAATAATAATAATAATAATAATAATAATAATAATAATAATAATAATAATAATAATAATCAAACTATTATAATATAATGATAATAAACAATTGTTCATAATAATAAAATCGTTAATTTATTTTTCCTAATGATAATTTTTTTAAAATGCAATATGTTCATTATCTAGAATTTTAATATTAAATTCTCAAATATTACTTAAAATATTTTATGTACATATGTGCATGTGGACAGGATATACTAGTATGGTTATATAGAAGGTAAGATAAAATGGAATGAATAAACTTTAATTGAATAACTCACCATTTAATGGAGCATTTAATGCTGCCTGATTTTATGATAAATAAAATTCAAATAATTTCTCAAAGTGACATGCAAATAATTTTGGCAGATTTTTTTGTTACTATTTTTTGTAAATAGGTTCTCTCTTTATATATATAGATAGATATAGATATAGAGATGCTGACTTACTACCAAACGAAATTAGTGCGGTACTCATGCGATGCACGGGCTAATTTCGTTAAGGTAAACATTTATATTTGGATGATTGGAAGAACTTAAAAAAAAAAAAAATTGTATTGGAATAAAACATAATGCAACATATATTATTCAACAGAAAACAACGTACCTTTGTAAACCGTATCTAAGAAAATAAACACTTGACACCTATATATTATAGGATCCTAAATAGGCTTAAATAAATCAATTAAATTATTTAGCAAGATATATATAATATGATTAATATTGGTTTTATGAAGATTGCATAGCCAAATATAACGGAGATTGTAAAACGTCTTTCCTGATAATCTATAGCCTTATTGTTTAAAAAATGTGAATTATTTACTTCAAGGAAGGAAAAAATTGTGTGCTTGTATGCTATTAATTTCAAATTTGTATTCTATAGGATTAAACAAAAATCAAATCTTTAGAATGTTCCAATCCGATTTTATATTGAATTTCAAATTAATATTATCTAACTCTTTTTATGTTTTAAAAAAATCCGAACTAAAGAAAGTAGTAGCCAAATGATATGAGATTTTAATATTTTAATTATTAATTTGAACTTGGGTCGACTTCTATCCAATCTGATCTTTTGTTTACAAACATGATCTGTTGCAATTAGGTATAGACACATGTTATAGTATTCTGCCTAATTCAAAATTCTTTATTTTATGGTAAACAATTTTTTTTAATAAAAAATGAGATAATTTTGACTTTTACAGAATTGTCATGCCTAATTTTACCTAAATTAACCTGATTTATATGCAACCCGAATTTTTTAATAAACAATTGATTTGTTGCAATTAGGAAAAAAAATATGTGATAGTATTTTGCTTAATTCAAAATTCTCGATTTTATTGTAAACAGTTTTTTTAATTAAAAAATGAGAAAGAATTTTGACTTCTGCAAAATTGTAAGTATCAGTCGAAATTTACCTAAATACAAATCAACAAAACCCATAAATTTAGGGTGCATATATATCTACTCGATTTTTTGGGAATAATTTAAGAAAAAAAACTCAAAAACTGCCGAAAATAAAATGCAATAAATGCTGGTTAACTTTTCTTGTTACTTTTTTAGTAAATAGGTTCTCTCTTTATATATGTATAGATAGATATAGTAACAATATTTTAATATTTATAAAAAAAATGAAAATTAAATTATACCACATGTTGTAATTCGTGCAATCCGGTTAATAGCACGACGTCTTGTATAAGTAAAGTAGTATAAATTGGAAAATTATTTATGGTAATTATCGCAATAAAAATTCAATTCTTCAAAATTAATTACGAATCACTGCAATTTCTTATTATTTTAGTAATCAACCATACAACATGTCTTTCAAAAATGTCTGTTAAATATATTTCATTTCTAGAAAATATTATTTGGATATGCACTATAAAATTGCAAATATGATTACAAAAATTCGAAAATCAATTATGGGAATACTATTATGATATTCATGACAATATTACAATTGAATCTTATTTATCAACATTAATAACAAATCACTGTGATTTCTTATACACTAGTATGTAACCGTACTATGCACGGGTTGTATTTATTTTGGGGAATATTATAAATTGAAGTGTATTAATAGATGAAATAGTGATTAGTCGTAGAGAAATTGCCAAATAATAAAATGTTGCATATGAAATAATAGTATATTATTAAAAACCTCATGTTTCATAACTGAGGAACTCGTCATCCCAACAAATTAATATTTTTAACTCTTTTATATTACTTAACATATAATTGGTCGTGATTAAAAATGATTTATTCAAGAACATGCCAACGCACGGTAAAGATGGCCCTGACTCTTCTTTATCTGTTACTTACATGCTAAACTACAACATATAATTGGTTTTGACTAAAAACCGATTTCTTAAGCACATGCCAACACAAGATAAAGACAGACTCTGACTCTTAATGGAATCTTATGATCAAAGAGAACTGGAAATTAAATGGAACCTCAATATGGATCTATTTATAATATGATAATTTGCCTACAGTTCGACAAATGAGTTGTTAGTTTATTATTTTAGTATCAGTTATACTTGATTAGCTAAATGATATTCACAAATATTCTTATACCTTTTTTATCTTGTTTAAAATAACATTAAACATGTATGTTTAAAATATTAAGAACACCTAAAATGTTATATAACATATGTAAGATAATCTAAAATATTCTATATTATTCTTAAAAAATATAAGTTCATCTAAAACTTTTTTAAATTATTTTGTAAGTCAACATTCTGAAAAGGTTTAACACACACACATACACACACAAATTAATATATATATATATATATATATATATAATGTTTAAAATATATAAAATATTACAGGTGAATAATATGTAGTAAAAAGATACATACACAACATGTTTAAAATATACAAAATATTACATGTGAATATTATGTATTAATTTTTGTTGTAGTAAGAAATATACAAAGTTAACTTCCTCCCGTTTTTGCCCCAAATTCCCTAAACCCTAGTCTAAAAATTCCCGATCTGAGAGCCTCCTCACCGGAGCGGGGGGCGCGGCCAGTGGCGGCGCGGGAGTCGATGCCTCCTTTTCCTGTCAGTCTGGTCCCCGACGAGCGGCGGTCCTTCTTCGCGTGGATTGCTTCCTACCAGAGATGCCATGGCGAGGAGTTGGTGCGGTCGTCGGTTTTCTTGTCAGGGGTGCAGTGGGCTGGGCTTGAGGGGGTGCTTGGCTCTCGTGTGAGGCTTGTCCGTCGAAATTCCTTTTTCCGGCGGCCCTTGGTGCTTGGTCGTCGGAACTCCTCGGCCTGTGGTAGTTCTTGGAGCTGCGACGGGCGAGGGCTTGTGTGGAAGGTCGGGGGTTTGGGTCTCTCTTGGAGGCTCGTTGGTGGTGGGCTTAGGTTGGTTTCGAGTCTCGGACTGGTGTGGTCTAGCCGCCTTTTGGTAGGAGTGTTCCATTTCAGGCCGTGGTTTGTAGCTTTCCTTTTGTGGTTCATTATCGAGGTGTCTTCTTGAGCCGTGCTGGTTCGGTGCTCTTTGCATCTGGTGGGGAGGGCCGTGTTTATTGTTATTGATTAGTTTATTTTAATTTATGTTTAGGTCTTGTGTTGTCAGCGTGTGTTTGTATTTTGTTTTTTCTCCTTTGGGGACAGTGTATTCTCCTTTGGGGACTGTGTATTCTCCAGTCGGGGAGTGTGTATTATCCCGTTGGGGATTGGGTATTCTCCTGTTGGGAACTGTGTTTTTTTCGTTCTGTGGTGCGTGTTTCGTTTCTGAGTTTTGGATCTAGGCCACCTTGAAGGAGTGTTTCTCCATTGTGTTGTAAGGGCTAGTGAGTCCTCCGGTTGTGCTCTTTTATTTTATGAGATATTATTATCGTTTGGAAAAAAAAAAAGAATATTATGTATTAAAGTCTAAAAAAATCTTGGTAATTATATTCGTGAATAATATGTATTAATGTCTACAGAATATTCCTAAATAATATGTATTATAACCTACAAAATATTAAACATTATATCACGCTAATTTTATGTGAGATATTTATAAATAGTAGGTAAATATAAAAACATTAGACATTACTTTACTCTAATTTTTTCAAGCCGAACAATTTAATTCCACAATGCCCTATTATATAAATAGATATAAATTTTACATAGCAGATTTATATTTTCTCTGTACAAAAAAAAAATCAATTTAATATAAAAAAAAAAATTAAAAAAATTTCTATGTAAAAACAATTGTAAAAAAGAATACCATAAAAGGAAATTTGTATATATCTCACGTAAAAAAAAGATTTGTATATAACACATAAAAATCGTTCATTTTCAAAATCTGGAAAAATGAAGAAAACATAATTGAAATATTACTATAATTTTGTATTTTGTGTATATAAATGTCAATTTAAATTGTTGATTCTAATAAATGTGATAAATTAAAAAAAGAATCCTTACAAATGAGGATTCTAAAATTTTCGTCATATAAATTTAAATATTACTATAAAATTGTATTTTGTGTATGTAACATATATGCTAGTCCAAATCAAGGATGCTAATAGGTCAGTTAAAATAAACCTTATTCTTATTTTATACATATATAGATAACTTTGAATGTAATCAAGTACATGATTAGTGAAATATGAATATTGTGGTACTTTAAAAAAACATGTTAAATTCTAAATATTCGATTTATTTATTTGTATACAAATCCGACTGTTTGGAATAAATTATGTGATTTAAATACTCGAATATTTCAAATATGCGATTTAGTTATTTTTATATAACAAAGTGTACAGTCCAAATAATTAAATTTTATTTAGCATTTATATTATTAATATTGATACCATGATTATTGTAAAGACCTACTCTCATTATTTTTAAAACAGATTTATATTATATTGAAATGAATTGATAAGTCTAAAAAGAGATATAGATCGAATTAAAAAGATACTACTTTGATTCGTGGTTAAATTGTCGAATTAAAGAGATATATTATATCTGTCTAACCCCTTGGTTACTCTTGGAGGTGCTGCTGCCCTCTGGTATGTCTAAGGTAGCTAAAGAATTTCTTATGGAAGTGTATCTCTGGCATTTTACCAGTTAATGTCAACTTGAGGAGCAGAGGGTAGAAGAGGATGTCATATGTTGTTGTTGTGGTGAGGCAGAAGAAACTGCACAACATGTTCTGCTTGAATGCACCAGAGCTCAAAAAATTCAGAAACGTGCACATATGACAAGGGATGGCATTAATTTGAATGTCTGTAGATTTAAAGATTGGTGGGGCTCAATCTGTTCTATAAAGCAAGTTGCAGTGGATGAAGCAAGAATGGAGCTCACCACATACATATTGTGGTGACTATGAAAATCTCGCAATCTTTGGGTATTGGAAAGAGTCTGAAAATCTGAGTAGGGCATACTCTCAAGAGCTTGGGAGGAGTGGCAAGAATGAGTGGGACTTGGTATCAAAGGAGCAAATCAGAGACAATGAAGCTTAGCTAGGTCTTTTTAGACAGTTCAGTCGCTAGTTTTCTTTTCTCTTTCATTCGTTGTATGATTGTTAACTTCTATTGTCTATTTGGACACTGAAGGGCTCAGTACGTATTCACTGCCTTTTGTGTTGTTAGCTTATTGTATTTTAGCCTACTATTACTAGTAGAGCTCTCTGGCTTAGCCTTCGGCTTTAGGGTGTTGCTCTGTCTGTACTTGAATAACTTATTTGGTTATATTAGAGCTTCCTATCATTTTTAGAAAAATTAATACATAAATAATACCTTTTAGAAAATTACTCCATAATATTTCATTCCTTAATAATACTGCTTTAATCAGATAGAATTGATTCCAAACAACTGAATTTATTGTTTAATCACATATTATGAAGTATCTTTTAATTAGTGTTTAATTATGAAAATATAGTTTAATTACAATTTTGTTTCAACAATAAATCCCGTCATTAAGGGAATTTAAAATTGATTACAATTAATGGTTCGAGATTGATACAAGGGATTGTGTAAAAATTATTATAATTAGGATGTAATTAATGCATAATGCCAGAAAATGCTTACTATATTTGATTTTAGTCTATTCTTATTTTTTATATATAGATAAATTTGGAAGAATTATATTAAAATATTATTAAATTATTAAATTAATTATATCTATATATTATTCGGCATACTTATTAATACTTATTAAATTATAGATAGGTTGTATATAATGCCCTAAAGGTTGTGTTAAATCTTCACTCATTTTATTGCCCCGCGTTTTTCTCGGCATGGTTATAAAATCTATTTTTATTAAATTGGATGCGGTTGTTTAGGGAGTGAAAATCTTAGCGTCATTAATGATGCGATATTTTTGTATAAAGAATTGCCTAAAATTACTATAAATCGGATGTATTTAATGCTTATGGAGGGAAAATGTTACTAAAAATCATATAAGTTAATTCTTATTTTATTTAAGATAATCAATCATATACCAAAATATTTTTTTGCTATATCTTTCAAAATCATTTAATGGATAGGATTAGTTTAGAATCCATTGATTTATAAATTCTAGTTTTTCAAAAATTACAAACTCAATTTTCAAAAATATCAAAAGAAATATAATTATTTATCATTAATAACAAGTAAATCTCCATCCTTAATAACAAATAATCATGCATTATCTTATTTTGTTGGGTATCCAGTCATATGTAGATCGAAATATGCGTCAGAACATTGTAAAATATAAGTACAAAATAGATTTAAAAATCAATTGCAACAATCTTATTTTTATAACTACCACAATACTATAATAGAATAGATATATCAACATCAAATAGCAAAGGTATGAGTAAGAGAAGACAGTGGGAGAGAAGTATTATGTGAGTACTATTTATTGATATTATTTGAATATGTTAAATTTTATTATCCTTAATTATAAACAGGATCTAAAAGGACAACTATTTTATAACAAGTTAAATTATCATACAAATCATGTATTTAGTTATTATATATCATAAAATAAAGAAAAATAATTACTAATACATTATATTATACTAATCAATATTCCTTCATTGCTTTAATACATGCATTTATAATTGAAGTTGTGGGGGATATACGTAATAAATCAGAATTGTGCTAAGTACGAAAACCAGTAATCTTGAATGAACGTTCAAACAATTGTGGAAGCAAAGATTCTACAAAACATGAACCTTCAGAAGAGCATCCTGCTCTCCTTTCAATACATTTTCATTAGCGCAAATATGGCAACCATTATTCAAAGGATCCTCTGAATAATCATATATACTATTAATTTTCCGACCACAAATCCCTTGTGAATTTTCTTGTTTTAATCCCTCAAACTAATCTAAGTGAACCTTCGAGCACTCAGTTAAAATAAAAAAACAATTTACTTAACGTGATCGAGAACACGCTCTCGATTCACCACTCAATAAAATCAACATTTCAGAATTTTTCGAGAACAAGAGAAACTCACAAAATTAATCAAAAGATAGTTGTGTGAACTGCTTTCCTTATCATCATCCCCAGGCTTATATGCCACACTCAAGTATGGTAAATCCAAAGAGTCTTTGCCACCAAGTTTTGCTACACAAAGTAAGTTCCCTTGATTGAACTGCCATCACTTATGGAATGTTTGTCATCTCGCAGATACATCTCTAATCCTGCACAAAATAATAATCACAACTAATTAAGATCAATTAATCATTAGTAAGTAATTAAATAGAATGGAGAAACAAAGAACATTTTCCTTATATATTCGGTCAGCATATATTCTGAGACTGATGAAGGTTCACTCCAGTATCGATGATTTACTGCGAATTCTCAAAACATAGAATCTCCCCCTTTGGCAGATAAATCGAAAACCAATTATAATGAACCTGCAAAATGCAAACTTCACAGACCTAAATCAGTTCATGTTGTTCAAATGAACAATCATATAACTATATCATGCAAGAACACGAATTATCATAACATCACTTATAGTTCAACATACCCACATAAAAAAAAAACAAACTAAAAGCAACCACACATAATTTGGTGTTCATCACCCAACCGACAAAACAAAATTAAACACATAAACAAGTTTTTCAAAAGCAACACAAATATCCAGCAAAATGAGCCTATGTACACTCTTCTTCATCTCCAGACTGGTTGTCCTCTGAACCTTCATTGGACCCAGCTTCACTCTCTTCTTCTGACTCAAGGCCTTCTTTGGAATCGACCTCATATTCTACATCCTCAGCAACATCAGAACCTTCACTTTCTACGATCTTTATCTTCCCCTTAGTTGTGTCACCTTTTAAAGGGCATCTTCTTTTCTCTCACTCTCACGGGCTCACTTCTTTAACCTTCTCCCTCTTAGTTTGATCGCCCTTTTTCTCTCCCTTTTTTGATTTAGGTTGCAAATGAGCTCGTAGCCTCAGCGCACAAACTACCTCTTTGTAGTAACGACGTTGATCAGCCAGCTTCTTCTCAAGACTAGTAAGAACCGCCACTTGCTAGGTAAGAAAGGCACGAAGTTGAGAGGGAACGTCAGACGCCATACATGAAGACGAAGAACTGACTTAACACCGTCAAGAGCAAGCGGTTTCACCGTATGAGAGAGCTCGTCACCAACTCGAAGGTCCATCTTAACCTCGACCATGATCAAAATAGCATAAATGGTGCATGGGAAGTGTAGTAGCTTATGAGGCTTAGAGATCAGCAAATGACACAACGTTGTCAAAAATAACAGAGCCTAAATTAAACGGCACCCCACTGAGAATACGAAATATCACACGAGCTTGGGTAAGAGTTACAAACTGCTTGTGTGAAGTAGTGTCAAGTTCAAGGACCCAATTTATTTGTAGCACATTTGCTAGAGGAGTGAGGCTCTTTACAAAAATCCCAAGTGCAAGCCATTTTCTTAGTTGTCTATCGGTCAGAGTGAAAGCAACTTTATCAAGATTATCATACAGAGACGGCGAGGAATAACTTTTTGCAAGACCCAAGATAGAATTTATCATAATAAGGGAAATCAACACAATACTGTTTCGAACAAACACCTTATGAAACTTCACAGGTTTAGGGTCAGACACAAAAGTATACAAGTTGGAATAAAATTCAGCAACCAACTTTGGACAAAACTTCCCAACAGACATCACAGATTTTTCTAAACCCTCTTTTTTCAAGAGTTCCACCAAGCCAAGTTTTTCAAAATTCTCACCAACAATGGTTCGCTCAGATCGTAACTTCATTTGGGAAATACATCAAAATAACGAGATTCAGATAAAGGGGAATAGAATTGACGAGAGAAAGAGTTTACCAACCACCAAAGGGTTGTCGACACCATTGTCTTCATCATCATCTTTCTTCTCGGTTTGCACTTCAGGTGACAGTGCGTTTTAATCGCCAAGTGCACCATCAACAGAGTTTTCCTTTTCAGATCCACCTTCAGCATCAAAAGCATCAATCTCCTTTTGAACTGAATCACCACCCTCATTTGAGTCAGGTGACGATTCTCTACCAGACTTGGGAGAAAGAGCACGAACCACAACAGGTTCATCGACAACAATAGATTTCTTATCCTTCTTTGATTTTGTGGTTTCAGGTTCAACACGCCCTTTTGATTTCTTACGTTTCTTTGGAGACTTGGAGGTCGAGGGAGATGCACCAACTCCCACATCTTTTTGTCAGACAGCCTCAGGTGCAACCAACTTTGTCGTAGAGGTGCTAAATATGAGCTTATCCTTTCCCATGTAGGATAATATTTCTCCTTATATACCCTAATTATCTTCTAGAAGACTCTACAGTCTTTTAACCTTATGTAATATTCTAGAAGGAATATTCGCTTCCATAGGGAATTAAATAATGAAAAATAATTAATTCCTAATTCCTACATATAATTAAATAATATAACATTCAACTAGAGTAATATTATTGCTTTTCCCATTTAGCTCCAATTTATTCAATAAATTCGAACATTCACTTGATTAATTAATATTAATCTAATTGACTATTTACTTCCCAATTTTTAAGATATATTGTCTTGTTGATATGAGATTTTTTATCAACGTCGTTGTATTAGAATATATCGAATTTTGGTTTTATTGAATGAAGGATTCCAGAAAAATATGATAAATTTCGTTCTTGAATATCTGTTTTTTTTCTTCCGCCCCAAACAAGAATCATATGAATGAGAGACATCCCATCGAGAGCGTCGTGCCCCTTCCCCCCCCCCCCACATCTTCATATAAAGGGAAAAGGAAAAGTTAATAAAAAAAAAACTCTCACACATACATATTTATATTGGACTATATGGGCCCGTTCATCTAATGGGCCATCACGTTACTTTATCATATAAGATAATAATACACATGTAATGAATCAAATGTAACCACGTGGGGCCTAGTAATTATGATGCTTGACGGTTTTGTTTGATATTTTGTCTTGTCGGCAATTATTGTGGCTATTGGGGCGGTTTATTTATGATATTTGGGTCGGGCTGATGATATTGGATTTTGCTTGGCTCAGATGTGGACAGTCTTGACTTTTAGGAACTCAGTTGATACCTGCTATTTTATATTTATATTTATTTATTATATATATACCCATGTGTAGCATTTTATAGGGTATCAACACGTCTGTTGATTAATTAAATTACTGATAAAATAATTAATTAACTTCTTATTCATTTTCAAAACTTGTATCACTCAGTTCATTAATCATTTTTTCGAATATTCATCCACCTGCAGGGTTTGGCATAATTTCCTGAGCTCATTTTGGGAATGTCATCAACCCAGAGCACTGGTACATAGTGACCATAGATAATTTATACCATCACATCATATAAACACCCTTATTTACCAAAGTACCGGGTATGTCATCCTAATAGAATAGGAATCACCGTTGGTAAATCAAATAAACAAGGAATGAATATACATTCTCGTTTTATACACGCATCAATTACCGAAGGTCTAGATTACAACAAAAATTTGTGAGTCTCATAATCTTATCCTTCTGCAGTCTTGTTTAATACTTAACATAAGTACTAGTGTGATTTAATCAGTCAAATACCAACCGAATTAAGAATTACACTACAATCTTTTACCAAGAGGGATCTCAATGTTTGTCTAGACTGTGGACGAATAATTTAGTCTTACAAGGAATCGATAGACAATCTTTTTTGTTCGAGACACCACGAACCATACTATCTCAATGTAAGACAAGGAGTATGATTGCATGAATAAATAAACTGCAAGCATATGTACTTTGACTAAAAAATAATTGCCAGATCAAAATGGAATTGGTAGAATATGCAAAATGAGCTTTTACAGCATACCTCTAACACTCCAACCAGCACCCGAATAGCAACCTCGATCCGAGTTAAATTGTATATAAAAATAGTCGTTATCCAAATCAATCATACTATACCCCAGCGTAAAAGGCCAAAGCGCCACCAACTTCGAGTAAAGCAATTGGGGCAAAAATTGCGCCCTCATCGTCTTAACCACCACCACATTCTTCTAGGATTTCACCATTGCATCATAAAAGTCGTCTGTCATCCGAACAGTAGACAAAGGTCCCTGATAGTTCACAAACTCGACTCCATCGTTTCCTCACCATCAGAGTCCTCATAAGGCATACACACACGTGGGAGGTTACGAGCGAGCATATCCCAAAAGCTTTGCTTCGGTGCGGCG
>CACSLK010015970.1:1777095-1790035 GCA_902706635.1 Striga hermonthica
CCAATGGCCACCTCTAAATGAGTAATCGTTTTTGGAAAAAATAAAATGATAGGTCAGCCATCTAGAAACAGAACATAAATCAAATCCGACACATTCTAGATATTACTGATAAGTGATACATCAATAACAGTGTAATAATCTTACAGAAAAGTAGTAGAAAGAAAGAACCACCCCTTTCAAGTAATTCTAATCATACAAGTTGTCCATCCACAATAGTTTTACAAAATGAAAAATCGACTCATCAAGGTTGGTAGGGATAGTCATAGCTATATCCCACCCAAAGATCCATGATTTCGTGGACTAAACAAAACCTTGTCAAGCTACAAACAAACTCCAACATCTCCAAGTCACTTTAGCCCACTAAATTAAGATGGCAAATTGCAGCAGTAACTACGGGTCCCCTCCAGCTGAAAAAACTAATACGGCACGTTCGCGTATTTGCTTCAAGATTCTAATGGGTCACCATCCCCCTCAGGCAGCCCAAATATTCTGAGGTTTCTGTCCATGGATCCAACAGCTATGTATTTTGCGTCAGGACCAAATTTGACACAAGTTGTTTTACCTGTATCCATCCATGGGTAATATATATTGAACTAAAAGCTATTTGTAACAGCTCAAGAAAACACAATGATGAGAGCATATTTACAAAATCACCCCAGAGTTTCACTCTGCAACTCCATTTGTGTTATTATAAATGTCTACCCAAAAAGAACGGTGAAACAAATGTCATGAGAGAGTAGTGATATTTACGCTTCACATGTAAAGTAGTTTTGTAATTTAACCCTATAGATACTTCAAAAAAGCACAAAAAAGAAAGTGTACCTGTCCCAGACAAGTCGGGGAATGTCTTAATGCAGTTCCATTCAGATTTGACGTTGGCAACTTGATATACTCTGTAGATACACCATGAACAACAAAATAATGACTATTACAACCAGAACTTTCGAACAACTCATAGTTCACTCAAAGAAACTTTATCTCAAATATCTACTATTAATACACAATCAAAGGGTATTTCAGGCAATACCTTATATCAGACCCTCCTAGGGCAAGATAACTTCCACTATGGTCAAATTCAACTGCAAAACCAGGTAACTGTCAGATACAAGACCATAGTGTCTCAAAAGGTGACTAATAGATTAACAATAATACATGTACATATTCAACCAGTTAGTTTCTCCTCCTGCTCTGCAATCCTCCTAACAGAGACAGGAGTCTCAAATATACAAATGTAAGACCAACAGCCAGCATACATGCCAATCATGATATGACATATCACCTGATTGCGTGGGTGTGTTTTCATCATATGGAGCAAATGTTCTAAAGTTCTTCAATCTACGTAAATCCCATAGCTTAACCCCATCTTGTGCAGCAGTCTGAAAGTTAACGCCGCCCATCATGATAATATGGAAAAATCAAGTTCAAATTGTTCACAAGCTATGGAAAAAATATATACCGCCAGGAAATAACCATTCTCCGAGAATGAAATGGCAGTAACTGCCCCAACATGCCCGTCAAATCTAGCAACATTTTGCTGTTCATCGCCAATGGACAAATAGAATATCAGGTTAATCGATAACTTTAAAAGAAAAAGATATTAGCAATTAAAGGAAAAAGAACAAAACAATCTGCACCTGACTTTTGACATCCCAAATCTTAACAAGAGAACCAGAGGTACCCGTTCCAAGGATAAGGCCATCAGGATGAAAAGCTGCAGATGTGTAGCCCTCAGAAGACCCTGATTCGTCCTCAACCTGAGACGAATTCAAAAAAAAGGGTTACAAGTTACAAAAGTGGGATAAAATCTCTAAATGACAAGGAAAAAAACTTGGTTTCCTATCCATACGAAAGACAGTGTTTGGACCTGAGTGAGGCATAAACCAGAAGCAAGATCATAGAAGCACCATGTTTTGTCAAGAGAAGCAGTCACAAAATACTTGTTGGTTGCATGGATCGTCACAGCTTGCACCTGTCACAAAACAAGAGAACACACACACGTGCACACACACAAAAAATCAGGTGGCAAGCACAAAAGATTATAAAGAGCAAGCTATAGTGTTTAAAAAAAAAAAGAAAAAAACTGTAGGTGTCTTGCAACCATTTCAAAAGTTTTAAGCAATGTCCTAAATCATCTGCCAAAATTGAACTAAATATTAGGAAAGACAGTTCAAATTATAAATTACAGAAAATCATAAGCAGGAGAGAATATACCTCTGCAGTATGATCCCTCAAAGTGTGCTTACTTTCAAAACTTCCGTCTTCAGACCCTTGCCACAAACGAACTGTCTGCAATTAACAAAGGGAGATCTATATGAGAAGCAAAGAAAGAATTGTACTGCTCCATCAACTAGCAAATGAGCTGAAGTTGACTGGGGAATAAAAAATTATCTATAAATATTTATGCAGTAAATGTTTATGACTAGAGAAATATTATTAAAATCATAATTTTACATTTTATTTATAAAAAATGTCAATACATATTTTTTTAAAAAATTGATATCCAACACTACAATTGACCCTGTGAACTAACACTTAGCCTAAAAACCAGCTGAGGTCCATGCCCCAGGCAGGGTTTTCAAACATTTGAAAAAAAAAAAAAGCCCTTCAGAAATAGGCCAAATGCAGCCGTTAGAGAGGATAAAACCGCATGTCAATAACTAGCATAAATTTATTTCAGATTTCACTATTTGATGTATAAGTTACATAATAAGCGCTACAATCCATTTATATTCAAAAAATCTAGAGGTGAACTCTCTAAACAGATGTCTACTTAAACTGAGTTACTTCCATCCAATAAGGAACCCAGATTTTCACGATTCTAGCCACAAAAAATATAAGGTGGCATGCACCTTGGCAAAGAATTCCACTTAATGTAGAAGACAATGCCATTCAATTGGACTGACACAAATCTCAACCTTTAGCAAACTCTAACATGAAGCCCCCATAATTTCTTTTCATCCTTGCAGAATTTAAATAATGTCTACTTTCTCTCATGATATCTTCAATGAGACATAATGCGATATTTATATTAGGTAAAATAATATCAACTTTGGCAAACTCTAATATCATTCAGCGGCTTCCCAAGTTCTCCATCTGAAGCTGTACTTAAGTAGGCAAAGACTAATGAGCAAGTATTTTTTGAAGAACAAATTCTCCAATATTACTAAATTGCATAATAAGAATATACAAGAAAAGGTTGTTAATATACTATATAGACAAAAATTACACGGAAAGTATTATTAGAATTATTACTCACTTTATCAGCAGAGCCAGTAACAACTAATTCACCTTCCGCAGCAAATTTGACACTAGTAACCTACATAAGGACAAAAAATTAACATCCAATTCTTTGAGAAACTGGAACTCAAAAGAAAGTGCATATATATACACGCATTATATGTATATATATATATATCTTACTGAAAAAAAAAAGCAATCTGAATATCCAAAGAAATAGGACAATTAAGATACCTTCTTCGAATGACCACTGAGAGTAGATACAACTTGACCTGATGGCCTATCAAACACTACAGCATTTGAATCAACTCCAGCCGTAGCAATGATATCCTGCAGTGTAACAAAATTGAGAGGGGGAGGGAGAGAGAGAGGGAGAGGGTGAGAGAGTGCGACAAGATTGAACAATATGTCTAAATTAAGTTGACATAAATATCAAATCCACTCCTCATTGTCGGTCAAGTGAAGCAAGTAAAACAACCTGGGTACAGCCTAAATTCCTATTGCAAAATCCATGTTGATGCAATTACATTGGATACATTCATTAGATTTCTTCTAATAAAGATAGCTTGTGAGATTTATACACAGTACTGGTACAAAAATCAAAGTTATAATTGAAGTACATTGTCACTTGAAACAATTATACCAACAAAACCAACTCCTTTTGTTCTTCAAGGGAGTTGGATAACTACTAGATCAAAGAACAATCTTTTTTCTTATTTATTTCATGTTTCACTTTATTCTTATTCCCTTCTTTGCTTATTTTTATTCTTTTTCTTTCTCTTGCTTTTTTTGACCAATGCCAGATGCAGAAAGATTGTGATGGAATGAAAAGAAATCTCATATCCTCGCATGAAAATCAAATTGGTCAACAATGCATATCAGAACTTCACAGGTGTACACAGACACGAATATATGTTAACTTTTACATGATTGTTCAAAACCCCATGTCCATCTCACAAATATCACGAGATAAAAAGAAGGTAAAGATAAAAAGAAAAAATTAATAGAATAGAATGATAGGAAGGAGGTAAAGATAAAAAGAAAAAATTAATAGAATGATAGGAAGGAGGTAAAGATAAAAAGAAAAAATTAATAGCGCTGTTGATGAAGATCATAAAAATCCACAGGGGAAAGCCATTAGAAAAGGAACAAATACAACAGCAGAAAACTCCCCATACCTTGGAGTACAAAATGTCCAATGATAATATGCCAGGTTTGTTGGTCCGATGAAGAGGGTTTACAGTGAGTTGAGTGTACCTCTCAACAGCATCAATGGAGGCCAATGTTGCTGGTATCTGGTAAAATTCACGAATTAAAGTACATATGTATTAGCTACTAAAAGGTTAGATACCTGGCACTCATATTTCATCTAGAGAAACAATAGGCAATGCTCCAAACTTCTACCTGCCGTCTTTTCCTTTGTTGTGAAAGGGCAGTATTACAATCGGTAAGCTCGGAAATGATACTACTTGAGATTCCTGGGCGACCTCTTTTAGCATCTGTATCAATCTCGCTATCCTCAAGTGCTACAAGGACAAAGCAAAATTAAGATCCAGCATAAGCACATAAGTTTAACGTGAATAAAAACCCAAGTGAAAATGCCAAAAACCTCTTTTCCCATTGCTTAGAGCAGCAGCATTGGCCGCATCTGGGACTGCCACTGAAGAGGGTATCTGTCGTTCAGCCTGTGCCAAAAACGACCTTGCCTCATCCCTTTCCTTCTTCAGCCTTGCAATGACACGACAAGCAGCATCATGCTGCACAGAACAGGAAAAAATTAAGTAGCCGAGAATGGCATGCCATATAGAAGATTAAATTTCACCAAGCATCTGTAACTCAAAATCACCTGGTATAGAGCATGACTTAGTTCTTGCCTGGCAGTATGTAATTGCTGCTCCAACGCAAAATTTGAAAGCATCAAGCCATCCCATTCCTAGTTATAAAGGGAGAAAAACACAAAAACAGAGTCCAAGCTCATGATTACTGAACTCGTTCCAGTTTGATGTGTCGGAAAATATAAGCCAACAAAAACACACATGGAGTAAACACAAAAAAGCGCAATGATAAAAAAAAATATGCAGACAAACTATATCAGGTTTACAGCAGAATTAGGTTAATTTACATAGTGGAACAAAGATCACGAAAGAGAGACAATGAGAAAAGTATTCCTCAGCATCATATATCCAGTAAAATAATTGGAAAGGAGGGAAAACCATAAGAAAGTTATGCACCCCTGCACTCATAGCTGGAGCTAGAAAAAGAATTGCATAAATTCAAACTGTTGCGCCATCAAAATCGTTGAAGGAGAATCAAATCGTATTCAATAGGCTAAAAGAACCGCATAAGTTCAAACTGTAGGGCCATCACAATCGCAACATTGTTGAAGGAGAATGAAATATTATTCAATAAGCTCAATGAGAAAAGAACGGACAATCTGAAACAATCCCAGCATCCCAGGAATACTTGCAGCCTGCACTGGCCGGGGCTTCACTATCTGTGAAAAGAAAACCAAGGTCAACCTAACCAACTTTCCAATGAGAGAGATAGGAATCAGAGAGATGAACAAAGTAGGATAACAATGGAATCATAATTATATTACAAGTCAGCAAAATTTATACCTTTCCACTTTTGATTGGAACAATATCATCCATTGTTAATGGTTCTCCAGTAATTGGACATTTTCCATAATCCTATAAATCAAGAGAGGCAAAATTGAGCGCATCTTTGATCAGGATCAACTAAGTATGGAGTCAAAAACCAAAGGTAAGAAACATATCCAAAATACTGAATATTGAGTCAATAATTCAAATTATGTAAGCTACAAGGACCTACAAATTATGTAAGCTACAAAGCAGGCCACTTAGGTCCTTGGGAAAGATACAGATGATCATATGTTAATGATAACGAAAAAATAATACTCTGGCTAGAGGGTTTTTTTTTCTGTTGAGCTGCTATGGCTTGAAGAGTAACAGTGATAAAAATTCCTGTCGTTATACAACAATACATTCCTTTACAAAAAAACATAACCTGGTAGCCATACTCAACTTTCAATAGAGATTTTCAAATCAAGTTATTTAAGTAACAGAAGCTCAAAAAATGCGAACTCCTAAAGTGTTTCAGTGTTTTACTTTCAAGACAACTGAAATCCCACTGCATATTTTCAAAACAACAGAGATACCTGTCAAAGTCTTGGTAACACAGAGATAAATTGACAACTAAAACATTTCTCTTTGATGAATTTCATCTAATATTTTCACAAAGGCATCATTTATGATGGCAATAACAATTAAAGCACTTCAATAAAATTAAAGGATTACTCGCAGAAGAAAATATTCATTCACCACAATTTTTCACCAACTCACCTAGAACTACAATGATGATATGTGCAATAACAGAACTTAATTGAGCAAACTTCTCAAGAATTAAAATAACAGATTAGTTAAGCCTTTTATCTCCCATTAGATATATTTCTCTCGATGCTTTATTGATTCACAAAATTGAGATCCAAGAAACCAAACACCTCCTCCCCTTGACGAAATAAGCAAACCCTTTTTACATATTATCAGTAGCTAACATGGCACGAGCCCTCAACCAAACTACTCGATTACATAAAAATTCGATTATTGGCACAGATCTAAAAGACCGATATGCACAAATATATAGCACACACCGAGATGTGGCGCTCGATTAAGCGTTTTTCGAACAGGAGGCCAGAACTCTTGGAGACGACGGGCTCCTCCGGCACCTCACCGGAAACTGCAAAGCCCGAATTGAAATTACAAATCAGCTACGCCAAAGCACGCGGAAATACACAAATCCAAATGCATAACATATACAAAGCAGCAACTAGGCACACATTACAGTACAAGAAAAAAGAGAGACTTACTTGAACAATTCATGGTGAGCGCGTCTCCCACGGAGTGTTCTACGAACCCTAGAGTTTATGCTTCGAAGTAAGACTGAATGGGCAGAGGTCGAGAGTGTGTCGGGCAAAGAGATTTAAAAAAAAAACGAAAGAAAAAAATATCGAACACAAAGACTAGGGCAAATGACAATGGCAGTATTTTATCCCAACGCCGGCTAGAAAATTAGGGCGTGAGTTTGTATCAAGTTTTGAAAATTGAACCGTTCATTGAACCGGTAAAACTGATGGTTTAAAAATTCACTGGTCCAGTCGAATCAGTGGTCAAATTAGTTGAACCGGTTGAGTTAATATATATTTTATATTTATAATATATAGTTTCATATATTTTTATTATTAGTTTTATAGTATACAATGATATTTCTCTATATTTTTATCAGTAGTTTTATATTATTACCATTAATTTTATCGAACTGGTTTAATGATTTACTGTGTACGACCTCGTTTCCTTAAAACTCCTTTTATCTCATCATTCAAGTGTTCACATTCATCCGTTGTGCACAGTAGTCCCGATGAAACCTGCAATATCGGCCAGACTTCGGTTGCATGGGACCTTCTATCCTAGACCTGGTGTCACAACCCGATCATCAATCCTCTGCTTGATCGTCTGAAGAACATCTGCCATTAGGGCCCTCAACGACGTATACTTCCCATATTTGCTACCGTTTTTGAGTGGTCGTTCATGCCATTTATCTTCTCTTCGATCATCCTTTCTAGCAGTCGACGTCTCTTGCCTTGGCAAGCTCGCTTCTATCCTTCTTGGTCTCTTTTATATGGGTTGTCTGCTCGAGCTTCGGGAACTCAGCTTCTGTCTCTTCCAGGTAAAAATAATGTGTCATTGTACGTCATATCTCCTTTCTTGGTCGAGGCTTCTACAAGCCCCCGCCCTCAAACTCCTCACTAATCCTCCAGCCTTGATCTCATCTGAGGCCGAAAGAATCTCGATGCATGCCTTAATATACCAATCGACATAACTCCTCAATGACTCGCCCTCTTTTTGCCTCATGGCCATTCAGGTTAAGTAAGTTTTCTCCGACGCTATAATACTAACGTATTGGTTAAGGAAGGAGCTCGAAAACCCTCGAAATTTATAATCGACCCTGGGGGGAGCTAGTGGAACCAATCTTGAGCCCCTCCCCTCAAGGTTGCCAAAAAAGCTCGACAACTTACTGCATCAGAATATCCCAGCAACACCGACATGTTTTCAAAGCAACGCAAATGTCTAGAGAGATCAGAAGACTCGTCATATGTGAAACTAACCTCTTTGAAGTTCGTAGGCAAGTCAACATGTAGGATGTTGTAAGAAATGACCTCGCGCTCTTCCTACCTTTCTCCCCTCGACCTTTGATTGCAGTTATCGAATCTGCATAGCCAATTTTTCTAGGGTTTGGTCCTTCTAGACCTCGACAGCCCGACTGCTGGACTCCTCCAGCTCCGTCTCTTGACTGGTCACCTGAGTGGTGGTATTTGTCGTCGTGGATGGATGGTCGTCTTCTTTGGTCTGCATCTGGCCTGGCTCCTCCGCTCGAGCCCCTATCAACATCAGCATTACCTTTTCCTTGGTCATTGTGATGAGTTGTTGAGTTGGAGCGTCCCTAGGTAGTCTCATGACCTGAGGTCGAGCCACTTTTAATTGGTCTGGTACTGGTTCCGTCACCACGACTCCTGTTGGGGTGGCACCTTTTTGCGTGCTTCAACCGCCAGTGGCTGGTAAAACTAACGGAGGACTCCCCGCGCCAGGTTTGTGGAGTGTCGGGGTCGTCAAGTCTTGAGAACCTGCTGAAAAACAGGGCAAAGGCCCTGCTCCCCAAGGCCTGTGGTGATCCACGCTACATCAAACGTGGGTGTCAAGTTTTATATAGGAGAACCGTTCACCATGAGTACCGATCTGGCTTTTTGAACGTTTGTTCCCACAGACGGCGCTAATAATTATGAAATAGACATCACTCAGTCCCGGTTCATATTGCTATAAAGAAATGCCTCCTTCGACCTCAGTGATTTATCCTTCGATCTCGAACGACTTTCACACCTACAAGAACTCAATGCCAGAAAAGGGGGTTTTCCAATAAAGAGCCCCCGATGCCTAAGTTAGTATCACTCCTGGAGGATGAATGGTAATAAAAATATATAAAAGTGTGTAGAATGTAACCCCAAAAACTAACCTACCAAACCCTTTTATATAGGGGGATGGTGTCTTGTTCTCCAAACTTGCCCAAAGGGTTGACCAACTGCCCTTACTGCCCATCCGTACGACCTGCAACGCCTACTAAGCCCCAGTTTGTTGGGTTTCAGGGGTGCAGATGACCCAATCTCGTTGTGATGTACAGTCCAATCCTCGTATACTGCAGTTGTTTGTCCCATTTTTGTGTCTTTATTTTGAGTCTATTTTCTCTTTATTTTTCCCACGTATAGGATTTTCGTAGTTTATTTGGTCCAATTCTGTGATTTTTCTGTTTTTTTTTTCTCCTTAGTTCGTTTGGTGCATCTTTTGCGGTGTTTTGCTTCGTGTTTTCTTCGTGTTTGTGTTTTCAGGAGGTAGGTTGTGTTGACTGAGGACGGGACTACTTGAGCTTAGACCGGGATATCAAGAAGACCCATTAACTTGCTCAGAATACTGAAGGAAGGACCGAAAAAATGAACCGAAAAGCTGCCCAGAACTTCTCGCGACTCGCGAGTCAGTGTCGCGACTCGCGAGATGGTCGCGACTCGCGAGAAGGTCACGACTCGCGAGTCCAACAGAGCCGAAAAGACGAGTTCTGCGAGACGAGTCGCGACTCGTGAGTCCATGTCGCGACTCGCGAGACAAGTCGTGACTCGCGAGTTTCCCCAGAAGTTAAATATTTTTCGAAGACGCGCGACTCGCGAGATGTCGCGACTCGCGACACGGCAAAAGTGTATGTCGCGACTCGCGAGATAACCAGCGCGAATTTCGAGGTCGGGATTTTAACATCAAAATTTCGACCTAGACATGAGGATTCACATTCCAGACTTCGTTTTTACACTTTTTCTCTCTAGAAACTCATTCCTTTTCATACTTTTGCTATTTTGGATTGGTTTTGGAGATTAAAACTCTGTTTTCTGGCTTGGATTTGGATTGTTCAGTGGATTTGACATTGGGATTCTTTTATTAATCGTAAGTTCTTCTTTTCTCAATTGTGTGATTGATGATGATGGCTTGGGTTTTTATGAGTTTTGATGTTGAATTCCATATGAGTAGCTAAATCCATACGCTAGGGATAGGGGATGATTGATTAGGTTCGATTATAATTGCTTGTTCTTAATTGTTCGTATCTATTCAAGTTGTTCCTATTATAGGGTTAGTAGATTGATCACCTTCCTAGCTTAATTAATCAACATGTAGAACCGAGAGGGGAGACGTTGGTCGATGTAGGCTTGTTTAGAGTAGACTTGTTCGTAATAGTATTGTCTAAGAGTTGTTGGAATTGATAGTTGATCGTGTACGTTCACTCTTTTGTTACGAAGAGTTATTGAGAGTAAGCCTCTGGACGAGAAACGATTCAAGTCCTTTAACCGAGCAATTGATTGCCGGTAGTTGTGTTAGAACCGAAAGCAATTATCCCCGATTCCCTAGCACTTTAATCATTCGAGTTTATTCACTTGCTATTTAATTTGTTTGCTTTAATTTTAAATCTTTAGCTGATAATTAAAACCCCAAAATTATTGAATAAAAGTGTTTAGGAATTTTTCTTTTCTTTCTCGTGATCGAATAATCGTACAATTGAATCCGGCTAACCTTCCTTGCGATACGACCCGGGGAACGAATCTTTCGATTCTACTCTGGTAAAAATACTTACAACAGCAGTTTCCCAAATAGATGCCCTTTTGTCGCCTCAAGAGGTCGAGTCCACATTATCAGGTCGAAACTTCTTTCTGGTAGAACATGATCTTTTCCAGCTCCCTCCGTCAGTTGAGTAGAGCGTGGTACATTCGACCTCTTGAATTTAGGTCGAATGAGGTATGGTCTTGTCAGTTATGTCCTCTTTTTAGTGGGCCACTGTGAGTCGAGCCACTTTTTTAACCATGCCTGGTTGTGCAGCTTCCATGAGAGGTTTGATCTGGTACTATATCTTATATCACGATGGATGGGTCATAGGGGTCACCTGAGTTTGACTCGACCTTGAGAAGCCTATCGGTGGGTCAGCTCCCATTGGTCGCTTGGAGACCCAAGCCTCGTTGAAGGTGGGCTCTATATTTCTCCTGGGATCATCACTTGCAATGAACAATGGTGATTTGATGAATTTTCGAACGAGTTCCCACGGACGGCGCCAAAATGGTGTGCAAACGACCTCGACCTGATGAAACGTCCTTGGATTCACTCACGGTCGGTTCAAAGATTTGCAAAATGGGTCGGCAGGTGATCCCAGTGTTAGCACTCTGACAATCAAGTCAGTCCACAATGATAAAAATGATGAAAAGTTGATACGTAAGTTTGTAAGTACTTAGAGGGTGTAGATTTTGGGTTTTCATACCTCACCTCTTTATATAGTGTGCTATCTTGTTTTCCAAGATTGTCTAGATGGTCAGCTCGAGTGCCCGAATTGCCCGTTCATACTACCTAGGTGCCTAAACTGCCCATTCATAGTTTCATACTACCCAAGTGGCCGAACTGCCAAATTCTACTAGGCCGCATGGTGTAATCCATGTGTGGTTCTTAATTCCTTCTTATTCATTGGTCTGCCTTATTAGACGATTTAATCATACAACCAGTTCAACCTTCCTCGAGTTAGATTACCTCTTCGTTTCTTTGGTTGTCCTTCAGATTAATCCATTGACTTGCATACCCATGTCGAGTTTTTATCAGGCCATCCGAGAGCCCTAACTCAACCCGTCGGCGATGTTCTTTATCAGCAGCATCGTCATTGACCTGATGCCTCTTCGACCTCATGTATCTTAGATCCCTGAACGACATGCTGGTTCACTTGGTTTGGTTGGATCGCTTCTCGAATCAAATTGATTTAGTACGGATAATTATTTTATTTCATTTTAATACAATTTTTTTCAGCTTGTGCATTGTAATTTTTAACTTTTAATTAATTTTTAGTTTTACTATTTTATTATGAATATAAATTGTAACTTTATGATAAGTTTTAATGCATAAATATCAAATCAAATTTAAAATAATAGTGTAGTTGAGTTTGTAAATGTATAAAATATAAGAGTAATATTGAAAAGTTGTAAAAGTTGATATAAAAGAGAATATTTTGAGAATATTCTTTTAGGTTTGAGAATGAGTTTTTCAATTGAATAAAAAATACTGTTTGATGAGTCAGCTACTGCCAAATGAGTTTGAAAATGAATTTTTCGGTTGAATGTCATTAGTTGAAGCATAAACGGTGTTTTGATATTTTAACTAGATTTATTTTGGTTTAGTTTTTCGGGGTTCGTTTACCATGAAGGTGGGATTAGATACTTTTATTTCATTCTCCCACATTAAATATATAGTTTATTTAATATTAATATGGTTTCTACCTAAAAAATACTAATAAATATAAAATAGTATTTCTTAAATAAGTAAAAACTACACATATTTTACAAAGTTTTAAAATTAGACCATACCAATATTTTATATTTGATTGAAAAAATATATTATAAGAATATCATATTGTTTTTTATTACCAAAATGTTATTAAAATGTGGATAAATTATTTCGAATTTTATACTCGTATATGAAAATATTTGCAAATATTTTCATAGTTTTTTTATTATTTTTTTATTAAATTTTTTATAGGATATATATATATATATATATATATATATATA
>CACSLK010015970.1:1790628-1801178 GCA_902706635.1 Striga hermonthica
GCTTGATAGGTCGAAAAATGTGCATGTTTTATATATTTAATAGTGTATTCCTATACACTTAATTGATTTGCACATCTATATTTTTTGACTTATTTATTATTTGTATGAATTCGTGTACTTTGATATTTTATTGTCTATTTTCAGCGTTTTTGGGACTATTTTTGATTGCACGATGATTTGTGGATGCACGAAGAAGGATGGATAAATTTTTCCAGCAGAGTGTGGGGTATCCCGTACTGCCCCATACTCACCCAACAGCACCCCATATTCTGACATCCAAAAGAACTCATGCACATACCCATCTCATACAATTCATGTGTTGTGGTATTGAGATTAATATAATTGGGCCCAAATATTTTATGTTGGAGAAGTGGGCCAATGTCATGTGGGAATTATTTTGGACAACACTTGGATAATGGAGCAGGCCTTGAGAAGTTTTGGAATTAATTACAATATTGAGGGGCCATCAAGGAAATAATGAGATTGGGGAATTAAATAGAGGACACTTTGGCAAGCCCTGGAGTTTTATCATACACGCAGGCCCTAAGGCAAAATATATACGCACAGCAACAGAGAAGAAAAGGGATTTCACGCAGAGAAAAGGGAGTAGAAAGAGAACGCACGGACAAACGAGAAAGCCGATCAATCGCGGAGGGAGGCTGCACCCGTACACGAGGGAGATAATTAATCTCTCTCTTTTATTTATTTTCTATTTTTATTTATTATGTTAGAGTAAATTTTATTTCTAGTTTCGGGGAAGTCGAACCCTAAGATTGACTATGTTTTGATTGATTATGGTTGATGATTTTATTATCTTTTTGGAATTGTTTGTGTTATTTTGAATAATTCACCATGATGTGTTGAGTTGAATTTAGATTGATCACCTAGATTAGACTTTACATATCTAAACCTGAATTAGGCCTTCAATCTGTAATTGTTGATGTGTTTAATTCGCAAGTGGTATCCAGAAGATGGTAACTACCGGGGATAACACATCCTATTTACGTGAACGAACGCGTCACTACTCAGTCTAGCCTATTTTTCTAATGCGTAAAGCGGCTAATTGTATTAAATCTTGAAAACGTTTTTCTAGATTGTACAAGAAGTCAGGTCTAATTGTAGAGCGTCTCGCGGTTAGATTATAAATAAAGAAAAATTTGGGTAACAGACCGTGTCGTTACTTAGGGCTAGTAATTTCATAAGATAGCGAGATTTGATACCAAAGTTGATTAGACGAGTCAGTCGAGGATGTAGACGGGACCGTGAACTAGAAAATTCTCTTATTTATTTTATTTTATTCGTTTAGATTTTATTTATTTTGGTTAGTTTAGCTATTACTCCAATTCCCCCTTTTTATCACTTTATATAAATTCAATTAATACGAGAAAATTCACAATTTGATACACACTCCTCGTGGGATCGACCCTTGCTCGCCATTACTACTAGTTAGTAGAGGTTAGTCGAGGAAAAATAAAAATTATAATTTTGTCGCGTTGCGACGCGCGGTCAAATTTTGGTGCCGTTGCCGGGGAGTGTCGTTATTGAATTGTGATTTTTTTAGTACTAATTGAATTATTTTATTTTATTATTTTTTTTTAGGATTTCATTTTTATCATACTTAACCCCCTCTTTTTCTTTGTTTTTGTTTTCTTGAAGAATACTGGGGGCCTCGTACTCTGCTGGACATAAAAGTTTGACCCCATACTCGCGGGAATAACTTGTCTTTGGCGATTTTATCAAGCTTGGCGAAATTTTTCGAGATGGTAGCCTATTATCACAATTTTTATTCCCACCGTGCACCTTACCAGTATGAGAGGGATATACGAGGTCCGTGGATTGGAGATCGAGGAGCAAGAGGACATAGTGGTTGGCGAAGGGACGAGCAAGACTACTTTTATCCCGATGAGTATGGATACCGCTTGAGAGAGCACTCGACCTCTTTCTATGGATTCTCTGAGCAACCAATTGCGCGAGATCCCAACCCATCGCTCGAGGATATGATAGAGGCATTTACGGCTAACACGTTGAAATTTCGGCAAGAGTACTGCGAGCCATTAGTTGAGAGAGATCCTGGTCCATCACTCGAGGATATGATGATGGAGTTGACTGCTCAACCCTTAACTTTCAGCAAAGTGTTGAGGCGAGCATCAAGAGCCAAAAGATGAGCATCGAGAACCAAGGCTTGCACATAAGGAATTTACAAGGGCAAATGAGCCAATTGACGGAACAAATTGACCGACTAGTATGTCGACTCGTAACGAGTCCAATGAGCTCAAGCGTCACTCATTCATTTAGCGAGGACCTCGAGGAACCTGAAGAGTGCACATACGAGCCGGAGAACGAAAAAATCACGAATATAGAGAAAAAGGAGTCAAAACAGACCAGTACGGGGGAGCCCCATACTCTGCCTGATGTACCCCGTACTGGACCTGCTGGAGCCGAAAAGCATACCGTCCTCCCCGCTCTTGTGCCGATAGAAGCTGAAACTTGTTTTATCTCTTCCAATATGAAGTGGGTAATGAGTAAAGATGCACTGAAGCATGTCTTGAGCCTTAATATTCAGCCCCTTGAGACGAATGAGCCGAACGAAAGGTGTGAGTGGGAGTTTAATGAGACGATGATCGTGATTGAGCACGAGCTGCTACATATATTTGAGGGACCAGCTCCATGGAGGAAAGATCCAATGAAACATACAACACCAGAGATTGGGAATTTCGAAGAGCATGGGGTCGTGAGATTTGTGGCTCCCTTGAGGCCACCTCGGAAGCCACCATGGACCATTTGATGAAAAGGAGTAATAAGTCGGGCCAACGATAATAAAAAGAGGCACTTGTTGGGAGGCAACCCAATAGTGTGCGTGGTTCGGTCGACCTTCTTCGCATTGACTACGGTGAACTCGTTTCTTTTACCTCTGTTTTTGTTCTTTTGATTTTACTTGAGTGTCAATGATATATGCGAACTCTAAGTTTGGGGAGGTGATTTCTTGGTGAGCATTCATGTTTATTATGTGATTATAATTATGCCCATTAGAGTTTGAGTCTTAGATTATTTGCATGATGTTGTTCTGTGTGAGCATGAGATTGCATGTACGTGGAATTTTGCGATGATGATATGAGAGTCGGTTTGAATTTATTGTGCTAGTTAAAATAGCTTGAGTTAATTTTATTTGGTTAAATTCTTAAGGTGTTTTTATTTTGGGGACTGAGACATGAAGGTTGATATTTTTGTGATTCATTTGTGGTGAGTTGGTTTTGAGACGATTTGTGTTGCTGAGATGTGCTTGTGATTGCCTTGATCAATGTTGATTAAGTTTGGGGACTTGAAGTTGAAAGTTGAGGTTTCTATGTCTCATAGTCGAAAAAAAAGAATAATGAGGATGGAGGAATAATTGGTGGAGTTGAAAAGTCGTTTTGGCAACAAAAAAAAAAGAGCCTTGGGCTGCAACAGCTGCCAATCCGTGGGGGCTCTAGTGTATAATTCCATTAATTTCCGTATCTAGACGAGCACGAAAGGCTAAAACCCGCGGGTTGTGACGGAGCTGCCGTTCCCTACTTCGAAAAAAAAAATAAAAAAAAAAAGAGAGAATAAAAAAAAGAGAGAAAAAAAGAGAGTTTGGAGAATGGGACATTTAGACTTCAGCTAGAAACGGAAGGAAACTAGACTTGTTAGCAAAGAGAGGGGTGTCATTAGTTGCATTGATCGGTGCATTCGTTATAGAGATTGACAAACTATTGTGGTCACTTGGGTTGATACTTGATGTCTTTGAGTTCCTAAAATGGATTCGTCTTGAGTCCGGATAAGTTAATTTTAGTTGTTTGAACTATGCACTTATGTGATAATTGCGAGGCCCTGAGTAAAGTTCCACGTACTTGTTTTCTTGTTCATCTATGTGCTTATAGTTTTATGTTGCTTGGGGACAAGCAATGATTTAAGTTTGGGGAGATTGCCGCTCAACCCCGATGTCGGCGATGCCCGAGAACAAGAACGTCGTGCCGCTTCTCAATTCCGACATTGTCGATGCCCGAGAACACGAACGCCTTCGCCGCCATTTTTTCTCGTTCGTCGGAACTGGATCTCAAATCCGACCTCGAGCACGTCGTCTTCTCTAGAAACACTAGCCAGAGAAGGTCGTCTGCATCGGCACGTCCCCTCGTCGGGGCGGTCACTGGACGGAGAAGGCTGGCGGCGGGGTGAAGGGGAGAGTTGGCGTGTGGGGTTTGGGGGAATTTTATGAGAATTAGATAATGTGCAAGGACTTGATTGCAATTTTATGAAATTTGAATATATTTCGACATAATTTCAAAATTGGTCCTCTAACTTGGCCACTTTCCAAAAATGCACTCCGCCATTGGCCACTTTCATTATGGGTCCTATAAATTGTCCATTCAATCAAAATTGGTCCTATTTTATTCGCTCATGGATTAAAAATTGACGTGGCTTCACGTGGCATGTTTTTTATCTGACATAGCGTGACATGGCGGCTTGATTTGGATTTATTAATTCAATTATGCCATGTGGAATAATTATACCCCATTGGAAATCAAAATATAAAAATAAAATCCCAAAAACAAAAATTAAAACATGATATTAAAACTAAAAAATTGAAACCAAAAGATAAAATATTAAAACCAAAAGAAAAAAGAACAAAAAGAAAAAGAAAAAGACCATAGCAACAAAACCATCGTCGCCTCCTTCCTGTATAAAAAACGAGATCAACTAACCTTAATAAAATCAAGAATTCAATAACTTTTGTATACAGATAATGATTATTTACCTGCCAATAATTTTTCATCTTCACTCTATGTGGTATATCTTTGGTTTTAAGTCTTTCTGTACGCACGAGTCGGCCATTGTCATCCCTGCAAAACAGAGGAAAGTTAAAATTCATCGGTTCTGGAGATGGTGAACGTCATCGGGTGCACAATGGTCTAAGGAATTCAGTGATATCTTCAAATTTCAGTGGGTCACCGTGAATCGCCGGAAAATTGAGGATTTTGACCGGAATTTTCAAGATCTAAATAATTTGGTCGGAGCAATTGACTGCCTTACAAGTGGAATTTTCGCCGGAAATTGTAGGAGGTGAACGAGGAGGAGAAGAGCTTGAAGATGATACGAAAAAAAGTTCAATCGGAGGTGGCCGACCGGCGGTCGACAAAGGACAACGGTGGTCGGCGGCAAAGCGGATGAGTACAGACGAGTTTACAATTGCAAGGAATCATTTTTAAAATTTAATAAATTTTGAGGACTATTGTGCAATTTTGAAAGTTTTAATTAATTGCAACTAAAGGCTGGAGATGATGTGGATTATTTAATTTAGGTAAATATTTAATCCTGCCACGTAAACTTTAGTCATGCCACGTCAGCTTTAAAGATGCCATGTCACATTTTTAATCCGGGGGCAGATAAAATAGGACCAATTTTGATTGAATGGACAATTTATAGGACCCATAATGAAAGTGGCCAATGGCGGGGTGCATTTTTAGAAAGTGACCAAGTTAAAGGACCAATTTTGAAATTATGTCAATATATTTCAATTTAGTACTTGGGTCTAATCTGTAATTTATAAGAATATTGTAAATAGATATTATTTTTATAATTTTGTATCATATATATTAAAATAATGTATAAAAACATTAAATAAAAATAACTTAAAACGTTAAAGTAATATATAAAATAATATGAAATACAAAATAATTTTTTTTTTTGAATTAATAACTGGATTTTTATAATATAAATAATAAATTATGTCAATTATTTTAGTATAAAAAATGAAAATACTATATAATAATGTCAAATGCATATTACAGATAGTTGGATTGCACATTAATGTATGTGAGATAGCACATTAGTGTATAACTCGCGCAGAAAGCTATATATAAAAATATTGTTTTATATGTTATAGATTACATATTCTTCATTTCAATAAATAATAATATTAAATATATTGCACAACAACAATCGAAACTGTACGAACTAATTTTTTTGTGCAAATTTTTATGTCGGTTCGATTTTCTTTTATACTTTTTAAAATTTTAGTTATATATATTATTTATTCATTAACAAACAATAATATAAAATTTTAAATAAAAAGATGTAAATACTAAATATATTTTTACGGAATAAAAAATTTGATAAATGCAAAATATAATGAGAATTGAAATACACATTAAAGAAGTTTATAAATTTGAAACACATAAAAAATACTCGATCAGTTGATTGCACGATAATGTTAGACAAGCTGCACATTATTGTTTGTTCGCTTGCACTTTGTAGATTTTGATATGTTTTTATATTATATTTTAAACTATAAATATTAAAATTATTAAATATAAATATTACAATATAAAATATATTTTATAAAATATATAATAATATAAAAATATTTTTTAATATTAAATAAATTATAACAAAATTAATAATAAAAAGCTATTTTAATTATTTAGGTTAATTCAAATGTAAAATTATACACATAATTTATACATAGTTTATATGATAATGTATAAATTAGACAGTGCACTTTATATAACGGCATGTCGCACTTTATAAAACAATATGTTGTACTTTATCACATTGTCTATCTAAAAAAGCATAAACATGCAACATGCTAACGTACCAAAATTAATACGTTGCACCTTATAACATAACATGTTGCACCGTATAAAGTCGTGCACGATATTGTTAATGTCTGCTATATTAATGGTCAAAGTCGTGCACGACAGTGTTAGATAAAGTGCACATTAATGTCTCACATACTGCACTGTGTAGCAATCAAAACTAAAACATACAAAAATATAATTTTCACTTCAAAACTTTATATGTCGGCTTGATTATCATTTTATATTTAAAATTTTGGGTTATTACGTTCAATGTCGGTGTTATTTACCTTTTTTTACATATACTTGTCAATATTTTATATTTATTAAATTTTAATTGAGTATAAAACATTTAAACTACTAATTTATTTATATTAATAATTCGTGTACGATATTGATAGATAAGATGAATATTAATGTCACACATACTACACACTGTAGCCGTCAAAACTGAATGAAATAAAATTAAGATTTAAAACTTTATATGTTGGTTTGAATATTATTTTATATTCTAAACTTTTGGTTGCGATGGTTCAATGTCTGCTTTATTTGTTCCATTTTAAATTTACTTATCAAAAAATTATATTTATTATATTTTTAATAATTTACTATAAACTATTTAAACCATTATTTAATTTAAATTATAATTAAGGTTTAAAAAAATGGTAAATTGTTAGTGTTATATTTTGAAAGCTTGGATTTGGATGATATTACACATTTACCCTTTATGAATGAAAAACATGTTACATTAAATAAGTTCTACGTTCTGTTGTTTTGCATTAGATAGTGTGGGTCGTCATCGGGCGAACCGAAGATCATGCTATCAGTTACTCGCGAAACAAGAATAAGTGGTTCACAACCCAGATGGACATGAACACCCCATCGTGAACGGTTGTAGTGTCAACCGTACAGTTTGTCTTGACTGATTAGTTACACTGATACATTTATGTATTGAATAGGATCCCAGAGAAGAGCAGTTCGTTTTATACTGATCGTCGTAAACGAACTAGGCCTCGGTTAATTACTGCGTACTCTTAACCCGTAAGATATTAAACAGGCATATATGTGTAGTACTTATTACTTTGATTCACGTGGGTGATGCTTAGTGAACTAGGCCAATAGACCCGTTGTCTTGGATAATATTGTTACATGTACGATGTGCTGTTAGGATATTTACGGTCACCATGTGCGTTAGTTTGATGATGTCCTCGGAGTGAGTTCATGAAGGATTATTATGCTAAACCCTGCAGGTGGATTAAATTCCGGCATAGTAATAATGTGATAATCGAGCGCTAGCTTCGGTGAAATAATAATAAATTAATTAATTCTTGATTGTCAGTAATCAAATTAATTAATGGACATTATATCTTAAAGGGGAGATAAATCGAGTAATTATTATTGGAGTCTCAATTGTAAATTGGGCTAAGAAAATGGAGTGCAATAATATTATGTCGGTGGCCCATTTAGTATTATTTGATTAATTAAAATAAGTGTATTGGTCCACAAGTATTTTAATTAATTAAGGAGCTCTTCTCCCAATCTCCTAAGGGTCCCTACTGTAGCTCTATATATTCTTCATTAAACTCATGGAAAGAGGACACATGAACATCATAATCCACGCCGCCCCCCATAATCTCTCTCTCAGTTCCCATTCGAGCTTTATCTTCTCCTTGTTGTTCCACCGGTACAAGATTAAGAGGTGTTTGAGATATACAGTAGAAGATCTTTGGGTAAACCGAGACAAAATATATTTTATCGTACATAACTAACCGGAGGTCCGATCAAGACGTGCAACATACCCAGATGACCGTCTCGACGAGAACTTTCTAACTCCGCCGAGATCGCCGCCATCCGACGCTAGACGCGCCCTCACACACCGCCAAAAGCTCCCAGGACTGCAACTTGTCTTCTTCCGTTTTGCACCCGTTTGATCCGGTTTTCGATCCGATCTTGTTCGTGCAATCCTAAGACACGATTTGCAGTCATCCTTTCATTGGTGTGTTGTGTATGACCATCCAGAATATCAACCAGATCGCCATAAATTTTAAGCCGTAATGTTAGAGTTTAACATCAAAATAGTTAATAGTGCATTTATTATTTTTATTTGTCTTAGGTATACTTTCATGCATGTACTGCATGTTCACATGCAGTTTCCTTTTTCCCGTTTTCTTTGGATTTTGCATTGGTTACTTTTGTCTGCATTATGGCCAGCTCATGTGAGCTAAGAGCCACACAGTTATCTTATCCCATTCTGAGATATTTAGGAAATCTCAAGTTCATATAAATACATCCCATTGTAATGTACAGATCTCAAGTTCTTGGTTTTATGAAACAGTAAAGGAAGATGAATTCTTGTGCTCTTGTTTTCAGTTTTTGGTTCCTCATTCTTAGATTCGAATCCATCACGTAAACCTTTAGATCCGCTGCGCATAGGTTTACGTTTTGCTATTGAATTCGTGATTTGTGCATAATGAGATCCTCATAGATCCCAACATAAATGCCTATTTGTAATTAAATCAGCTGAAGTGTTGGTTTTCAAGGCAAATATGTTTCATCTCTAAATCCAAATCCGCTCGAATCGTTTCATGCTTCAACCCGAAAAAAAAATCGTCGGAGCTGCTCACTTCAGTTCGCCGCCGCCGAATCGATCGTTCATTTCCAGGAGGTGCTCGATTCCGTCGGCAGATCATGTCAGTTGGAACTTGGGCATCTGAATCAATCGGCGACACACAGAGAGGAGATTGACAGCGCATACGACATTTGCGACGAAGGTTGACGGCGAAGCTGGTGTTGGTTGGAGCGGCGGAGCTGCTAGATGTATGTGGTGGATAATTGCAGACGGAGGTTGTACGGCGGCGATGTGGCTGTGTTGGCAGCGGTTCTGTTCGCGGTTGTGGCAGGACTTGTGGTGGCTGGTGTCGATGGCGGAGCTGCTGGTGGGGCTGGTGGTGGTTGGTGGTGGTCGGAGCGGCTAGAACAATGATATATATATATATATATATAATGCTATTTATAATTGTGTATGATGCTATTTTTAACACACATGGTGCTATCATTTTCACAAATGCTAATATAAATTGTGTTGCTATTTTTAATAAAATAAATTTATGTTAAAATAGCACTAAATCAAAAATAATCATAACACCACGTACAACTAAAAATAGCAGTTCTCATGCTAAGACTTTGGTTCTCATTTGAACCTCATAAATAAAAAATAATAATTTATGAGAATATAAATATTTTACAATATGATAAATATAAAATGACTATCTAAACATTATTTTAACATCACCATCTATATTTTTTATTGGAGCATAGGAGCAAAATGCAACTTTAAGAAAAGTGTGTGTCACCCTTTCAAACAATGTTTTAAAAACCGTACCGGTCGTCATACCGGTGTAGCGACCGGTATGCGTTATTACCGGTACGACCGATATTACCGTCTATTTTACCGGTTTTAATAAATATTAAATTAATTTGTTATTATTATATAAATAATATACAAAACAAACTTTAATTAATACTAAAATAAATTAACATCTAATAACAATATAAACATATTAAAGTTAGTGTAGAAATTTCAATTTATATAAATAAAATAATAAAAATCTATTAAAAATATTTTTTTTTTAAAAAAGGCATAAACCGGTATTCTGACCGGTATTTTGGCCAGTATTTGCCGGCAAAACCGGTATTTTTCGGTACGAAACCGGTATTTTGGTCAAAATGGTATTTTGAGTGTAAATGTACCGGTCGGACTACCGGTATCCAGTATTACCGGTAATACCGGCCGGTACGAACCGATATTTAAAACATGGCTTTCAAAACTACATGTATAAATCAATTTTTTTTTTTTAATATATATTTTATACATGTAGAGTAATTAAAAGCAAAAAGAAAGACTAAATTGAACTTTCAAGTTTCAAAAGTAGAAACCCAATTTTTTTTTTTTTTTTT
>CACSLK010015970.1:1815637-1826701 GCA_902706635.1 Striga hermonthica
GAGAGAGAGAGAGAGTTTTGAGGTTTTCAATGGCTAGGCAAGTTGGGTTTGAGTATGATCCTCAAATAAAGGATTTTTCTTGTTCTGAAATTTATTGGGTTGATTTCTGGAAGTCACTACCGGCATGTGTGTGTGTGTGTGTGTGTGTGTGTTTGTATAGTTCGAGATGCTGGATAATTTTGTAATAGCCATAACACATTTGTTTCTAGCCTAAAAGTGCTGTTAGCTTAACAAAAATTAAGACTTTTTAACATGTGCATTTTTAATCAAACTGCAATGCTTCTGGAAGAAGAAGAAAATTATATGAGTGCACCACACTAGCTCACTTGCCTGACATGGCACGTCGAGAAAAAATCATCATAAACACAAAGTTACTATTTTCACGGAATCCTTATAGAATTAAATCATTATTTATCTTTTGCGCTGTTTTTTTTTTTTTTTGGATTTAAAATCTGCCTTAACACCTGACAATTAAGTGTTATCTCATTGTATTTTACAGATGTGAGGAGAGTTTTTAGTTTTGGTTTAGTTAATAATATACTGGTAAAGTATAGCTATAGTTGTCTGCTTGGCCAGAATTCATGTTTTGGTTTGTTGTATGGAGTTTAGATCCTTAAGTTTTTTTTTTTACTACCGCTGCAGGTGAAAACTTCTACTGATTCAAGAAGTTTAAACTATCACCGCACTAGGTATGGCGCCAAAGAAAAATTTGATAAATGCCTACAAGGCAATGAAGGACCTGGGGTATTCTCAAAATATTGTGAGGCCAATCGTGAAACAGCTTCTCACATTGTATGAAGATAACTGGACTCTCATTGAAGAAGATAACTACAAAGTTCTTATTGAAGCTATTCTAGATAGCGAGGACAATAAGGTGAGCCGTGTGCTGACTTTCTACTTATGTGGATTGTGAGTAACCTGAAATCATCTAAGTTTTTGCATGGACCATTCTCATTTATGACATGTCCTGATTCTTTTTTCCTTTTTCCTAGTATATCTCTTTTGGGAAGTGTACAGCATGTTTCTGGATATATATAATATACATATATATTTTATTTCAGGCACAAGGCACTAAGTCAAGAAAACCGAATAGAAGGTCCGAGGATGAGGCTGAAAAAGACGAGCCACTCGTAAAGAGGCCTCGACTGAACAACCTCCAGAAAAATCAGTCATCATCAGAACCGATTAATACTTTCACGACAGGCTGTAGCATTGAGGTCAAGAATGAAACCCGTGGCAAGCAAACATTGGCTGAGGTTACTCCCGAGAAGCATCAGGATGAAGATAACGAGCTCAGTGGTTCACACATCCGAAAGTACTATAAACGCAAGTGCAAGAATTCGGTGGAGCAAGAAACGTCATCTGAACTCAATTATGATGAAGAAATTGACAGATATTGCTCCATGGTGCCCAACGAGAACATGGAATATTTTGGAGAGGAATCTGATTTACGTCCTCCTGATTTTACTTGGATGGGTGATAATGAGACCCCGGGTGATGATAGTTTCGAGGTTCCTCTTGCGGTGCTTCCTCCAGGTGAATTTACATCTCGTCAAGTGATTTAGTCCTGCTTTGATTCTTGTTTATGTCTTTTTTTCCCTTTTAAGCTTGTTCTGTTTTTATTCTAATTAATAGTGAGGATTTCATAATTATTCATTGTACTATGGTTTTCACAGAATCTGCTAATTCTGATATTGACATAGGATTTTACATCAACATTTTTAGATATTCTCTTATCTAGTGAGTGATGTTGATCTGTTATTAGATGATATCAATGTCATGATTGTTTTCCATTATGCATTCATGTTAGGTAGTCCTTTTGTTTTCCTCAATCACTGAGCTGAGCTTACAGTTGTTTGTTTTTTTATTTTTGAGTTTTGTCATGGTGCTTATTTAGCAAGTTCTTGATTAATGAATTTATTCTTGTGTTCACAGATCCTCCTATCCTCCTACTGCAACAAAGCTCATACGAGAATTGCTCCGATGCCAAAGAGAGTTGCTTTAAATATCCCGAAGTGATCAATTTGGATCCAGACGACACATGTAAGTATACTTTCTCATTGTTTTGTGCCTCATCGTTTCTTATCTGCTCTACGACACTAGTTTTGGTAGTGAATGTGAAGGTTCGTGTTTGGGGTTGATCAAATCAAATTGATTTTTCATGTGACAAGAAGTGTCTTATACTCTGCTCCCAGATAATGGATGGACCTGATTATTACTTCTCTTAAAAAAAATTTAAGTTTCTTCTTTGTGTTGTAAGGTTGGCACACATTCTGCCAGTTTCAGTTGCATGTTCAATTTTCTTATGAGTTAATAGTCTATAACCTTTTCTGTGCAATATTCTATCTGCTCAGGCACAGATCTTGACATGCTTCCTAAAGACTCTTGTTCCCTTGGAAATAGTTCTAAGTTGGAACAAATTCATTCAGAACCTGTGATCTATAAAAATCCCGATGCCGAAAAGATTGAACAGGACGGTCAAGATTCTCTCAAGCTCGATCTTGCCACCTCATCGAAAGGCGATTCCAAAATTTCAATCTCCATCAATGCTTCAGTAGGACCAGAATTTCGTGTCCCGAATATAGAGGAAGTTTTGAAGCTGGTCGAGGATCAATGCATAAGGTCGTACAAAATCCCTCAAGCCGGCTTTTCTTTGCTGGGAATCATGAATGAAGTTTGCCAACGTTTTTTAGCCACGGGTACCACCTCAGCAAATACTGAAGAACTGGGACCTGAGAATGAAATATCGGCTCTCGGTGTTTCAGAAGAACCTCATTCGGAAATTGGTTCATACGAGGACACTAACTTGCAGCAGCTCAGTCTTATCAGTGTGCCAACCATTTCGAATGATCCAGTCACGATTAAAAACGTTTTTGAGGTTTCATCTGAAATTTCGAGGTTTTTCGGGTCGGGCAACATGGGCTTGAGTCGTCCCATGACGTACTTAAACATGATGGATGCGAGTGGTGGTCTTGTAATGACTGATGGAGAAATTAAGGAAATAGATCCGAGTGTCGCATGTTCTTCCCACGAGTTAGTGGTTTACCAGACCAAGGCCCGTGATATTTATGTTCCAGACATCACTAAAGGTCACGAAGCTTGCGAAATTTCCTTAATAAATGAGATAAATGAAGTTAAGGGTCCCAAATTCCAGTACATTCCAAAAAGCGCAACGTACATGACTGCATGCATGACATTTCCACTTGCGCGTGTATCTGGAAATGATTGCTGTTCGGATTGCCTCGAGGACTGCTTATCTTTGGAAAATCCTTGTGCTTGTGCTGGAAAAACAAGGCATGAGTTTGCTTATACTCAGGGGGGCTTACTGAAGGAAACTTTCTTGAATGATTTCATTTGTAAGAGTCAATCGTTGTCCAAACGCGATTTTTTCTTCTGTCAAGACTGCCCTCTGCAAAGATGTGAGAACTCATTAAGAAAATGCATGGGCCACATGACTCGGGATTTCATAAAGGAGTGCTGGTACAAATGTGGTTGCAGCCTCAGTTGTGGAAATCGAGTTGTCCAGCGAGGAATCACGGCTAAGTTGCAGGTCTTTTTATTTCCTCCCTTCTGTGTCTGTTCTGCTGTTCAACATCAAGTGAATAACATCTGTTTGTGGTCAATGTTTTTGTTCTTAAATCCCCCTTCCCCACCTGTGTTTTATGTAATATTAGGATGAAAACTTAACCTTGTGAACTTTATCATGTTACTTGATGGGGACAAAAATCACCACCTTAGGTTAATTCTAAGTAAAGAAAAAAAAACACTTCTTTTTTACAACTTAAACGAGTATTGTATGAATATTTTGGCTAAACTAGGGAATATATATTTTTAACTAACTCTAATTTTTAACAGCCATCTTTTTGAATTTTACCATAGAACAAGTGTGTTGGTGTCAAACTTTGTTTTCCATTTGTTGTTTAGGTGTTTATGACGCCCGAAGGCAAAGGATGGGGTCTTAGAGCACTGGAGGACTTACCGAAAGGCGCTTTTATATGCGAATATGTAGGAGAAGTTGTCACAATAAAAGAGCTATTAGAAAGAAACGAGAAAAATAGCAACGAAAACAACCATACCTTCTCTGTTGTACTCGATGCCGATTGGAGTTCGAAGCCTGTTTTGAAGGAAAACGAGGCTCTTTGTCTGGACGCGTCCTTTTATGGTAATATCGCGCGGTTCATTAATCACAGGTATTGGTCCTGATTTTTAAATTTCACTTGAATCAAGCCCCGCTATTTGCATGAACTGTTTTTGTAAGCATGAATGTTCTTTTTCATGGTCATGTTTCACATTTTGTTGCTTAGGTGTTTCGATGCCAACTTGGTTGGGGTCCCTGTTGAGATGGAGTCTCCAGATCATCACTATTACCATGTACGGTAAATCTGTCCTTTTCTCGTCTTTGAGGTTTGGCCTAATTCTGTAAAGGTCCATGTAGCAAAAACTATTTCAAAGTCTTCTTGTAATTTTGAAGTGTGCTTGGTGGCATTTTTGCAAATAGAACCCCAAGGGTACCTAAAGCTTTTATAATTAACTCTATAGAATTTATATTATGAGATTTACCTTTCTTGCAGCTGGCTTTCTTTGCAACAAGGGAGATTAATGCTTTGGACGAATTAACTTGGGTTAGTTCATTTTTCTTCGGTCATGTGTCATATTGACTTTGGTTTTTGATTTTTCTGTATAAACTCCCAAACCGTACGCTATATATATAATACGCGGTAAATACATTTACCCCTTTCATGCATGCAGGACTATGGAGTTGAATTTGATGATCGTCGTCTGGTGAAAGCTTTTGAGTGCCGGTGTGGTAGTAAATTCTGCAGGGATCGTTCATCTGGGAGGAATTTGGGGACCTTTTAGTTGTGTTGAAATTATGAAACGAATTTGAAATTTGTGATCTTTTTTGGTGTAGAAAGTGAGTGGCTGCTCAGATTCTTGAAGTTTAGAACCAAACTGATGCAGATGTTGCCTTTTGAGTTTTTGGATCATGCATGTTCACTTGCTCGTTGTTACTTGTGATAAGGTTTATTGTCTGTTAAGGTTCTAATGTTTACCTTTTAGCATTTATTTTGTCCTTTTACCTTCATAAAATTGAGCGAGATTTGAAGGTTTAATAAGGTTGCTTTATGCTGATGGCTGAGAAATGATTTTTTTTTTTTAAATTCGCCTGCTACGGATACAGAGTTTATGCTGATGCTTTCATTGACTTATAATATTTTTTGATTTGATGAGTGTTTGTAATTATTTAAAAACGTGTTCGGGATTATAAACTTATTTTGGGGGGTTTTGGAGGACCAAATTAAGGAAGTCAATCATGCTTTGTTATAGTATGGTAGTGGTGTGTAAAGAGACCTCGCCCGGGTTTGAACGACTTGGGTATGCTTCCGAACTTATTCGAAGGACTGCAAAATGAGTTGGTAAAATGGATAGGTATGAGTTTGGAGTTAACACTGACGATCAAGTCAATTCACAGTGATGGAGAAGACGATGAATATGTAAGATTTTTTGAGTATTTAGAGTGTAGAGTGTAAATGGACATACTCACCCCTTTATATAGTGGTGTTACCTTGTTTCTTAAGGTTGCTTGAGTGCCCAAATCGCCCGTTCGTATTGCCTGAGTGCTCGAATTGCCAAATTTTGTTAGGTCTCATTGTCCAATTCACGACAATTATATTCTATCATATCTATTAGTTTGTCTAATCGTGTGACTGACCCGATTCACCTCAAGGTGGAGTGTGTTCTGCGCTAAGTTTGTATGTTGTCCCCCAAGTCGATCCATCGACCGTCATACTTTCAGGTCGAGTTTCTACCAGACCGTCTGTCCTCGCTCGACCTGTCGGCGATCCTCATTGTTTGCGACGTCACCATCGCCATGATGACTGTCCGACTTCTCTAGCCTTTGATCTCTTATCGACCTCACGGTTTACCCGGTTCGACTGGTCTGCCTCTCGGGTGAAGTAGACTCGGTAGGGTATCTCATATCATTTAGTACCCCCACTTTAGTCGAGGTAGGATAACTCGATCTAAGAGTAATTTATGCCATTTTTTATCCATTTATCGAGCTCACAACTTGTCTAGCCGACTTTAGAACTTGTCGTCCATTCGTTTAATTAACACACTACTTTCGACCTAAGGCCACAATTTTTGAGTTTAAAATTCAAATTAAATTCCTCACACTTTGTCAGGTGAAATCTATTGTCTTTCCCCATTACGATGACGTATTGCCCTATTAGGATGACGTCTTGCCCACGTGAATGCCTCGCAGTATGTGTCGTCATTGTTTGAGAGTTCGCATAGAACCTTTGATGAGCGCTTGCTCCCAATTTGGTACCTTGTCATAGCATATAAAATCTATTTCCTCTCTCTCTTCTAGCTTAGGATTCGTAAAATCGTTTTGTAACTAACAAATTCTATGTCACCCCCAGATCCTCTTGTAGTAATATCAGAAGTCTCTCGCCTCTTCTCGTTAATGTTCTCAATATTAAAAAATTTATTGTCGTATAATGCCATTATTATTTATAACACTTATAGAAGCAATTTTATTTTTTACCTAATAAGTATTTTATTAATATTATTTATTGATGTAATTAATTTAAAATTATATAAGCAAATTTAATGTTTATTAGAAATATGATTATATGGAATGTAATCTATTAATATATAATAAGGATTAACATAATTCACTTTTAGAAACTCTTTCCCGCCAATTTCATTAATTATTGCCTAAAAATAATAAATTAAAAAATTCGCTATTAATTAGCATATTTGTTTTTCCGATATTTTGTGTTTATTTTTTAGGAATACAATAAAAAACTATTATATTGGTAGCTAATATGGAATCAAAATCTAAATAAATCTCCTCTTTTTGTGGCTGCATATAAATCTATTCTTTTCAATCCCCATATCCTGCGTTAATTAAGGAGTCTGCAAAAAAAAAAAAAAGATTCAGCTAAATCAATTCATCAACTAATTAAATAATATAAATAATACATTTGGGAGATTCATTAAAGTAGGACTCTCATGTAAATCAAGTGATCAACTAATTCTTTTTTCGTTTCACGCAAGAAAAATCCTATACCATTCGATTTTTATTCCCTTTCCATAATTTTTTTTATTAAAATACAATCCCAAAAATCATATTAATATAAATTAATATAAATTAATTGATTCCTATATATATATAGATAATGTATTTTATCAACTTCTCCAATTCCTTCACATAAAAAAAAACGAAAAAAGAACTTTCGCAATATAAAAAAAATAGCACTATTATTTGATACACTCCATGCAGTAAATAGGTCTAACAAGCTACAATTTCGCACTCATATTATATCTATAAGTTAAACATGTTGTGTATATATGTGTGTGTTGAACTTTTTGTTAGACGTGGTTTAAATATAAAATAATTTAGAAAAATTTAGGTGACCTCGCATTTTTTAAGAATAATATAGAACATTTTAGATAATCTTACATATGTTATACAACAATTTATGTGTTTTTACTATTTTAAACATACATGTTTAATGTTCTTTTAATAAAGATAAAAAACTATAAAAATATTAGTGAATATTATTTAGCTAATCAAAAATTTATAATCAATTATTCCGCTTTTTCCTAATCTATAATTTTATTTGATTTATAAAATATAAATTAACAGATATAATTATAGGTTAATCACTGAAATGATAACTACATATATATATATATATATTTATATTAAATTGTAAATATTTCTTATAACACCTACATTAAGAAATTTCAAACTATGATTTATTTTTCGTTTAGTTTCATATCGTTGTGTGTTTTTTTTTTTTACTTCCATCTCTTTTCTAAAAACTTCAAAATATTTTTGTATATTATTCAGTTTGTATATATAATATTAAATCAAACTTTGTTTACAAGCTTCAGTTTCGCACTCATATTGTATATATAAGTAATTATGTTGTGTATATATATACATATGTGTGTTGAAATTTTTTTAGATATGTTGTACATATAAAATAATTTAGAAAAATTTAGGTGAGCTCACATTTTTTAAGAATAATATAAAATATTTTAGATAATATGACATATGTTATATAACAATTTAGGTGTTTGAATATTTTAAACATACATACTTAATGTTCTTTTAAACAAGATAAAAAAACTATAAAAATATTAGTGAATATTAGTTAGATAATCAAGTATAATCGATATAAAATGATAAACTAACAACTCATTTGTCGAACTGCCATATAAGTTACCATATTATAAATAGATCCATCTTAGGCTTCTATTTAAGTTCCAGCGGCACCAGTTCCTTCTTTTTTTTAGGGTTCCATTTAACAGTCAAGGTCAATCTTTTTATTTAAAAAAGTTTAAAAACATGAGTTAATTTTATTTAGCTAATGAAGTATAATGATTAAATGATGAACTAACAGCTAATTTGTCTGACTGCCTAAGTAAAGTAACATATTATAAATAAATCCATCTAAGGATTCCACTTAAACTCCATCAACACCAATTCCTTGTAATGTTAGTGTTCCATTTAAGAGTCAGGGTCATTATTTATGTGCGTTGGCATGTTCTTAAAGAAATCGGTTCTTGGTCACTACCAATTATATGTTGTTGTTTCACGTGTACGACAAAAGTAGGGCAGTCGTCGGGTTAGGGGGGCTGAGAAGATGCTTTTTGCCCAATAGCTATTGTATTAATTAGAATGACTGACGACTATCGTTTTAGAGTCGTGTATTGGCATGTTCTTAAAAAAAAATCAGTTTTTGGTCACAACCAATTATCTGTTATAGTTACGAATATAAGTAACAGATAAAGAAGAGTCAATGTCAACCTTTATTTTACGTTGACATGTTCTTAAACAAATCGATTTTTAGTCACAGACAATTATGTTGTTTGTTTCACGCGTAAGTAATAGAAAATGGTTGAAAATATTAGTTTGTGGGGACGACAAGTTGCTTAATTATCAAACAAATATTGTTGTGTATAATGAAGTTTTTAATAATATATTTTTTTCATGAGGAACATTTTATTATTTGACAATTCCCTTATGAATTATCACTCTTTTATTTAATACATTTTAAATTTAATATTTCCCCAAAATAAATACAACTTGTGCATCGCACGGGTTACATACTAGTATAAAATGAAATGACTAAAACCTTAACTGAATAAACCCATCATTCAAGGAAACATTTAATGTTACCGGATTTTATGGTAAATAAAATTCAAATAATTTCCCAAAATGACATGCAATTAATTTTGGCAAATTTTTTTTGTTACTATTTTTGGTAAATAGGTTCTCTTTTTATATATATAGATATTTATTTTTTTAATATAGAAAAATAATAATACTACATACTTTGGTTCATCATAATACTCAATATTCAAAAATTTATTGTCGTATAATGCCATTATTATTTATAACACTTGTAGAAGCAATTTTATTTTTTATCTAATAAATATTTTATTAATATTATTTATTGATGTAATAATTTAAAATTATATAAGCAAATTTAATGTTTATTAGAAATATGATTATATGGAAGGTAAAATAAAATGAAATCTATTAATATATAATAAGGATTAACATAATTCACTTTTAGAAATACTTTCCCGCCAATTTCATTAATTATTGTCTAAAAATAGTAAATTAACTAAAATCAATGTAATTAATGTACATAATTTTTTAGTCAAATATTTATGGTTATTCCTTTATTAGTTGAATTTAAATTTAGGATGATTTAGTTTTATGGAAACAAATATGTGGTATTATAGAAACTTTCGAAATCCTTAGTTTAAATATATAGACTTGATTGAGCAATTATAGAGAATTAATCGTTAATCTTTATATCTATATTATATTTCATGTATTGAGTAAAACATAATAAACTAATACTTATGTTATTTTTCATACATCTTTTTATTGGCATAGTAGAGTTGCAAGAGTATTTTTTTCTTCGTAGACAAGATAACCAAATACGAAAATATAAATAACATTTAAGTGCCGCTAAAAAATATTTTGGACAAAATGTAGAAATGACTTTTAGAAAATAATTAATTAATTCATGGTATAAAGTTGACAAAATTAATAAATCAAATTTTGGTATAAAGTTGATGATTTTTATTAAGTATTTGATAGCTATTTTTATTTTTTTCATAGAAAATGTGTTGTTGATAATAAATGTCCGATTTTGTGGTATAAAGTGGGTGATTTATTTTTTGTACGAAATGTTCGAATTTAAATAGTATGAATTTTATTTGGAATGGATAGAAGTATATTTGAAATTATTTAAAACAAAATAAGAGCATTTACAATGCATAAATGTTGTTATCACATAAATTTTGACAAATGTCAATTGTTTATATGGATTGTGAACCACATAAGATATTTGTTAAGTTCACAACTTTATATCTAAAAAATTATCTGTGTGCACAATGTGATCAAACATAATATTGTCAATTGACAAAAATAAAATATAAATAAGAAACAAAAAATAAATTAATAATTTGATATTTTAAAAAACATATTCCATAATATTTGATTAAAACTAAATCCAGCTATTTGGAATCAATTATATTTAAAAGCAGTATTATTATGGAACCAGATGTTATGGAATATATTTTTAAAAACAGTATAATTATGATATCAAGATATTTAACCACGATTCGATCTTTTTAATTCAATCCATATCGCTTTTTAGACTTATCAATTCGTTTTAATATAATATAAATTTACCGTAAAAATGAGAGTTGGACTTTACAATAATCACGGTATCAATATTAACAACTTAAATGCTAAATAAAATTTAATTATTTGGACTGCACACTTTATTATATACATATAAATAAATCGCCTATTTGAACTTTAAATATTTTTTTTTTTTCATATATAGTTATGCAATATATGCAACTTAACTAAATGTAAAAAATATTCTAAAGATTTCATTTCAATCATGGTAACATGTTTTTTAAAATTGCCACAATTTTCGATTCACTAATCCACTACTCATGTAAACTTCTTTTTGTTATAATATACGATTTTTTTTTTTTTTTATCATTTTGAATTAT
>CACSLK010015970.1:1828266-1840080 GCA_902706635.1 Striga hermonthica
GTTGGTTAAAAGATATGAAAAAAAAACTTCTAACCTTATTATTTTTTAGACTTAACGTTGATCAAAAGAGGTAGAAAATAGATAATAACACTATTACTTTTAAATTTAAACGGACAAGATTTAAACGGACAAGGCTGTTAAAATAACTTATTTAATATCTATATTCCGTGCATCGCACGGGGTACGTACTAGTATATTACATATGTAAAATTGATAAAAAATACAAAAGTTATTAACTTTTAAAATATATATACAATTCAATAGTTATAATAAGGAATGATATTAAAATACAATTAATACATGTAACATGACCATAAATAATCAACATATTTATGGTAATCCGAACCTAATTATTTTTGGTTTGGAATTAAATTAAAATTTACCCAATCCTAATAACGAAGCATGTAATTTTGCCACATAGGATTCCAAAGCATCAGAAGCAGCCACGTAGGCTCAGCGCGTTCTGTATTAATATATAGGGGGATATACAATTCAATAGTTATAATAAGGAATGATATTAAAATACAATTAATGCATGTAACATGACCATAAATAATCAACATATTTATGGTAATCCGAACTTAATTATTTTTGGTTTGGAATTAAATTAAAATTTACCCAAGCCTAATAACGAAGCATGTAATTTTGCCACATAGGATTCCGAAGCACCAGAAGCAGCCACGTAGGCTCAGCGCATTCTGTATTAATATATAGGGGGATGTTATATAACAATTTATGTGTTTTTACTATTTTAAACATACATGTTTAATGTTCTTTTAATAAAGATAAAAAAAAAAACTAGAAAAATATTAGTGAATATTATTTAGCTAATAAAAAATTTATAATCAATTATTCCGCTTTTTCCTAATCTATATTTTTATTTGATTTATAAAATATAAATTAACAGATATAATTATAGGTTAATCGCTGAAATGATAACTACATATATATATATATTTACATTAAATTGTGTATATATATCTTATAACACCTACATTAAGAAATTTCATACTATGATTTGTTTTACGTTTAGTTTCATATCGTTGTATGTTTTTTTTTTTTTTTACTTCCATCTCTTTTCTAAAAACTTCGAAACATTTTTGTATATTATTCAGTTTGTATATATAATATTAAATCAAACTTTGTTTACAAGCTTAAGTTTCACACTCATATTGTATATATAAGTAAACATGTTGTGTATATATATATATGTGTGTTGATTTTTTTTTTAGATATGTTGTACATATAAAATAATTTAGAAAAATTTAGGTGAGCTCACATTTTTTAGGAATAATATAAAATATTTTAGATAATATGACATATGTTATATAACAATTTAGGTGTTTTAATATTTTAAACATACATACTTAATGTTCTTTTAAACAAGATAAAAAAACTATAAAAATATTAGTGAATATTATTTATTCAAGTATAATCGATATAAAATGATAAACTAACAACTCATTTGTCGAACTGCCATATAAGTTACTAACAATTTATGTGTTTTTACTATTTTAAACATACATGTTTAATGTTCTTTTAATAAAGATAAAAAAAAAACTATAAAAATATTAGTGAATATTATTTAGCTAATCAAAAATTTATAATCAATTATTCCGCTTTTTCCTAATCTATAATTTTATTTGATTTATAAAATATAAATTAACAGATATAATTATAGGTTAATGGCTGAAATGATAACTACATATATATATATTTACATTAAATTGTGTATATATATCTTATAACACCTACATTAAGAAATTTCAAACTATGATTTGTTTTACGTTTAGTTTCATATCGTTGTATGTTTTTTTTTACTTCCATCTCTTTTCTAAAAACTTCGAAACATTTTTGTATATTATTCAGTTTGTATATATAATATTAAATCAAACTTTGTTTACAAGCTTCAGTTTCACACTCATATTGTATATATAAGTAAACATGTTGTGTATATATATATATGTGTGTTGATTTTTTTTTAGATATGTTGTACATATAAAATAATTTAGGTGTTTTAATATTTTAAACATACATACTTAATGTTCTTTTAAACAAGATAAAAAAACTATAAAAATATTAGTGAATATTATTTAGATAATCAAGTATAATCGATATAAAATGATAAACTAACAACTCATTTGTCGAACTGCCATATAAGTTACTATATTATAAATAGATCCATCTTAGGCTTCTATTTAAGTTCCAACGGCAACAGTTCCTTCTGATTTTTAGTTCCATTTAACAGTCAATGTCAATCTTTTTGTATAAAAAAGTTTAAAAACATGAGTTAATTTTATTTAGCTAATGAAGTATAATGATTAAATGATAAACTAACAGCTAATTTGTCTGACTGCCTAAGTAAAGTATCATATTATAAATAAATCCATCTAAGGATTCCATTTAAACTCCATCAACACCAATTCCTTGTAATGTTAGTGTTCCATTTAAGAGTCAGGGTCATTATTTATGTGCGTTGGCATGTTCTTAAGGAAATCGGTTCTTGGTCACTACCAATTATATGTTGTTGTTTCACGTGTACGTAATAGATAAAAGTCGTGTATTGGCATGTTCTAAAAAAAATCGGTTTTTGGTCACAACCAATTATCTGTTATAGTTACGAGTATAAGTAACAGATAAAGAAGAGTCAAGGTCAACCTTTATTTACGTTGACATGTTCTTAAACAAATCGGTTTTCAGTCACAGACAATTATGTTGTTTGTTTCACGTGTAAGTAATAGAAAATGGTTGAAAATATTAGTTTGTGGGGACGACAAGTTGCTTAATTATCAAACAAATATTGTTGTGTATAATGAAGTTTTTAATAATATATTTTTTTCATGAGGAACATTTTATTATTTGACAATTTCCTTATGAATTATCACTCTTTTATTTAATACATTTTAAATTTAATATTTCCCAAAAATAAATACAACATGTGCATCGCACGAGTTACATACTAGTATAAAATGAAATGACTAAAACCTTAATTGAATAAACCCATCATTCAAGGGAACATTTAATGTTGCCTGATTTTATGGTAAATGAAATTCAAATAATTTCCTAAAATATCATGCAATTAATTTTGGCAAATTTTTTTTTTGTTACTATTTTTGGTAAATAGGTTCTCTTTTTATATATATAGATATTTATTTTTTAATATAGAAAAATAATAATACTACATACTTTGGTTCATCATAATATTCAATATTCAAAAATTTATTGTCGTATAATGCCATTATTATTTATAACACTTATAGAAGCAATTTTATTTTTTATCTAATAAATATTTTATTAATATTATTTATTGAAATTTAATGTTTATTAGAAATATGATTATATGAAAGGTAAAAGAAAATGAAATGAATGAAACCTTAATTGAATAAACCCATCATTTAAGGGAGCATTTAATGTCGCTTGATATTATGGTAAATAAAATTTAAATAATTTCCCAAAATGACATGTAATTTTGATTTTGGCGATTTTTTTTGTTACTATTTTTGGTAAATATGTTCTCTTTTTATATATATAGATAGTAACAATGGTTTAGTAGTAATTAGCTATTAACTAATGCATATAGTAAATAAATATTTAATTCAAATACATTATTAAATATTACAAGTAATTATTTTTTCTAAAAATAATATAATTGCATTATCCTATGAATACATAATTAGGTTGTTATAATTAAATTTTATTCTTATTAAATAATTTCATACAATTACATTTAACTAATATATATAATATAATATTTAAAAGTATTAAAAAATCAATATAATAATTATTCATAACCACATAATTAATATAATTCCAATTTTTTATTATATAATTATACAAACTGATTAATTAAAATTATACAATTTTTTGATCTTATATTAGAATACTAATTATAATTTTTAAACGAATAATTACTCAACAAACTATTTTTATTACATTTATTACAACTAATTCGTTTCCTGAAAATACTAACGTTAGATGCATTATACTATTAGTAGTTAGTATTATTAAAAAATATGATTAATATAATTTTAATATAATTGCATTTAACTAAATATATAATATATTACTTATAAGTAACTTATTATTAATAACTATTGAACTAAAATTTATATAAATTAACCTAAATCAAAAGATTAACTAAATTATATTTTTAAATATTTAAACACGTTAAAATGGTTTCAATTATTAAAAAAATATAAAAAAAACTTCGCCAACGGTCGACCGACAAAGCGGCGCGGTTCGACGACCATGCAGAAATATCGACCGATGGCCCTGCAACTGGCCATCGATCAAAATTGAACTGCATGGACTCTGGGTGGCCGCGATCGCGGCCGACCGGCGTCCAAAAACTTCAAAGATTTTAAGAAATAATTACCAAAGGAAAAAAAAACATATCGGAGGAATCATTGGACCTTTCCCTTTGTTTTGGATACAATTATTTTGAAACTAGTAAAACGCCCGTGTATTACACGGGTACTTGCTAATTTTTTCTTAAAATCTAAAATTAATGAGAAAAAGTAATTGAAAATTTCAATATCTTTTATAAAAATATATATATTATTATATATTTAGTATGCCACTTTTTTATTTGTGCGACTTACTTGTGTTATATTATAATATTTTTTTGACTTACAACATATGACTACATTAAACATAAATATATCAGTTGAGTAATAATTTTATTTTTCTAATGAATTTTAATAAATAATATTATTTTTTCATTATTATAAAGATAAATATAATTTATTTATTTTATATATACAATATGAATATCAAATCGAAAATCATCAAAAGATGATTAAGTTGATATATTATATATGTAAACCGATAAGAAATATAAAATTATCAACTTTTAAAATACATTTACAAGTCAATAGCTAATTGAAGAAAACAATATTATTTGTCCAAACCTAATTACGAAGCATAATTCTTCGCCAAGTAGAATTCCGAAGCACCAGAAACAGCCACGTAAATTCTGCGCATCCGAAAATAATATATAGGGAGAAAGGATAGTTAAAATATGACAGAGGTATAATACGATAAGTAGTAAAAAAGGGAAGGGTATTTAGCGACAAAAAAAAAAAAGTTGTGAGCGAGTAACCCGACCCGGATCCAGCATAACTATCGTCATATTTTATTATTTTCCGCTATCCCAAATTCCCCATCTCAATTTCTCATAAGCCAAAATTATTGGGAGATTCTCCAAATATCCGTTTGAAAAAACAGCAGATGACGGAGGATCTCGAAGTTCTGGTTTGATGACCAATCCACGCTACAGCAGGCGATGGAAGATTTCTAGTGGTATGTACAAATAAATTCTTTAAGGAACAAGTTTGCTTTATGGTGATGAATTTTGATTGCTATGGTGTTCATATTAGTCGGTACTGTGATGCAACTAACAGATTCGAGAAGTCTATAACTAGAATTTTAGATTGAGAGCTGTTGATTTAGTGAAAGATTAGGTTTGCGCTACCACTACAATGAAAAGAAGATAGTCTTTTGCTCAAGAGAATATGGAAAACCTGTGGTAAATGATTTTTCAGAGTGCAAGATTTTCGGTTTATTTGAATAGGTTTGGGTAATGGGTTCTAATTCTCGAAAGGGATGATACTCGAACGGGTGTGTGTAAATGTTGAAATATGATATTTAGAACTTGAGTGAGATAATGCAAGAGGGAACTGATGGAAGGAAACATTTGCTTTATGGTTACACTTACATGTATTTGGCCAATATTTTAGCTCTCGTTTTAGAGATCTTCACATCATCGACTAGGTATGTAAGCGAATAGATTAGAGAAAAGGAAGTGTGGATGCTTGTAATGATTATCATAAACTTGACTAAGCCTTAATCCAGTGTTACCGAATTTTTCTTGAATTGTTTGATACTGCTTTCTCTCCGTGTGTGATTCCCATTTTTCATGCTACGAAGTTGTGGTTCAAAACTTGTTCAATTGCATAAGCGTTTGACCTAGGTTTTTAAATGTGATGAACTGATTCGAAATAACAATTGTATGATCATCTTTATGTTTGTGTCTCAAGTAATTACTTGTGTGCAGAATCAAACATTTTTAAGTAATTTGGTGGTTAAGCCGTTATGGTGATGTGATAGAAAAGACCTTTTCTTTCCATGATAAAACAATTGAAATTTGAAACAACCAAAAAGTAAAAAGAAAAAAAGAAAAGAAGTGAAATAATAAAAATGCATGAGTACAATGTATTGGAAAGAGAATATTTGTTGGTGTGAAAAGCACTACGGAGCATGGGGAGAAGGAGACGAGAAAATTGGAAAACCTGAAGAATGCGTTAGAATAAAGGGTATGCATAAGTAAAATAGAAGACAAGATGGATAATGTGTTGCAAACGATAACGAAAATCTCAGTGCTGAATACGGAGTGTCTAATAATATACATTCGTCATGTAAAATTTTTACTTGATGTTGTATCCTATGATCATATCAGCTGGAAGAATTTCTGAATGTATTGAACTATTAGTTTATTATCTGTCTCATGAGGAATAGGTTCTGGTCATGTTAGCCATGGTCTTCTAACTATGTCTTAAAAGTGAATATTGAGCTTCTTTTAACACTGTTGTCCTCGACAGTAATTGTATCGTGTATTTTCACAACTGTACATAAATGATTGAAATAAATTATAGAATTGTTTATTGTGGGAGTTCTTGAATAACATTAATTCAAGACAAGAGGGCAAATGTTTTAATAATAAAAAAATACTTATATTATAGTTTGACTGTAATTGTACCTTAATTGTCGAAGTATCAACATAAGGTAGTAAAAGATTATATAAATTTTGACTTTGCCTTGTAATAAAAGGACATGCACTTATATGGAGGGTGTATGTAATTATATTTGTCTTTACCAATCTCACAGAATTTTCATTAATGCTTTGGAAAAGGAACTGTGAATTTAAGATGAATTCAAGGGATATGATTGTAAATATTTTATAGTGAGTTTGCTTATATAAACCTTCATTACTTTCTTACCATGTGATGACTAATGAGTTCTACATATTTTTAAAATTCAGTAGATACAATCAATATAAAATTTCTGATATTGAAAATCTTGTTTCAAATTCGCAGAGCAGAGAAGGTTTACTGAAGTATTATATTGCTCTTGGTTCAAAATCTAATGCAGCTTGACAATAACTACAATGATTAGCCTTAATATATCTTATTCGCAACATTTATCTCCAACATCACAAAATTATATAATGGTTACAATTTTTATTTTGGTGTTGGATATAGAACTCCATAAGAGTTGTATGTCGACCCAATTAAATACCTAATCTCCCTTCAACTTTGAACTTATTCATCTAGCCTAAAGAAGAAAAGGAAATCGTTTCATTAAAACACATGACATGTTTGTTAATGGGAACGATCTTGCGGATTGAATTGATTATTTCTTTTTCATTAAAAAGCAATATGATATCAATTTGCGATGATTTTGGTTTTGAACCAAGTCTGCAGAATTAAGTAGTTCTGTACTTTTAAGTAGGTTAGAAATTATAATAATATTTCAATAACAGTTCAGATTATTTGCAATTAAAATAGAGCAATACGAATTGAATGGTTGAAGTTTCCAAAAGATGTATCTGCGTAACTGTGGTAAGAAATTATAACAATCACAATAAATCGAAATCTACCTTTCAAATAGTAATAATTAGATTTGGCATTTGACTGGATGTAGTACAATTCATTCAATATTTCTTATTGTCAGCATCTCGTATGTGTGTATAAGTATGTGCCCCGTCCTGTAAGAAGGCCTCATCCCTTGTCCTCTTCCTTGTGCATTTGGCCTCGTCGTTGCACAATTTTCTCTTGTATCTATTTCCTTTTCCTTTATTTTCCTAAATCTTTCCTTGTGTGTTCCTTGGTATTCAATCTTGTCCTGTCATGGCCCGATCATGGGATGAATTAAGAGCTGATCACAAACTTGTCTTTTTGCTTGAAAGCTTAGTCCAAAAGCAAGAACAACAGACACCAATTGCCTGTCGTTTATGTGATGAAATCTTCTTGGACAACAAATCCCTTCTGAACCACTTTCAATCTCATTTTCATCATGATGGGACTTTCAATCCAAATTCACTCATCAGAAATTTTTTGCTACCGGAAACTGAAATGAAAATATATTCAACTTCTTCCCAAAATGGCCATTCTTTTTTGGTGCCAGCAAATGCTGGTAACCATGCTGCAAATCAAAATTTAGGAATCCCACCTAACCTCTCATTCCGTAATTCTGTGGTTTCAGTACCGCCACAAATTCCTGTGCAGCCTAGAGGGCCCACATTTACTCACAGGTACCACCCATATCAACTGCCATCAAGTTCCCGTTCTGCTGTGGGAATTGGTTTGTCGGGCACGGGTCCTAGTGGCCCTCTGAAAATTTTTCCTACCATAGGGCCTAAAATACCTGATATTTGTACTTCCAATATTATGGAGGGATCAAACACTCGTTTTCCCATGAATCCCTGCACATCTGCTTCACCAGGTCACTCTCGCTTTGTAACAGATGGTAGTTTTGGGTCACGGATTCCGAGTACCTCTCTCGGTAAACATCCCCTACCAGATAAAAAAAACGAGCCTGAGGACCCTTTTGCGCACTATACAAGGCCATACATCATGCAACTAGATAAGCCCATTGAGAAAATGACTGATCATGTTAATGCTGACGATGATAAAAGCCCTGATGAGCTGGATCTGACATTGAAGCTTTGATGATTTGAATTGTATTGCTAATGATATATTAATAAATTGGAATAACCTGTGTCGATTATTTTTATTCTTTTTATTCTGTAAATCCCTGGGTTCAGTTGTTTTCTCATTTATGTTGATATTTAATCGTGTTTTCCACTGGAGAGGATTCTTTTGAAGGTTTTGGATTTTATTTGAGTTTTGGTATAAACATAATAAAGTGATTAATTTGAATAAACTTGTGGAGCGTCTGCCAAGAGGAAATGCAAATAGTTCTCATTTTATCTTTGTTATATTTGCTTATTTGATAATTTGATTGATGCTTATAACCCCCTTGCAAGATCACCATGTTCTTTGTATGCATCTGTTGTCTTTCTTCATAGAGGGACAACTTATGTGGAGCGTGGGCTTTCTTCAAAGGGAATAGTATAATTTCCATCAAATTATGGAGCCTTTTCTCTTTCGTTCTTCTTTTCCTCATTTCTTCAGTAGTCAGATTTCTGGTTATATTAGCGTTAGTATTCATATTACGTTCTTTATTTCTTTTGTCCATTCTAGATCTGTTTTCATTTCTATAGTAAAGGGGTAATTCAACTTACAGCTGCTCGTGCGTTTCTTACTTCCATATTTTTTGTCCGCCAGTTGTTCGTTGAACAGCAGATGGAGAAAGAAAAGCTATTTTAGCACTCTTCATATTGTCAAATCTGGTTTTTCTCAAGGTTGATGTATGATTGAAGTCTGTTTTGGCAAAGAGACACTCTTTTCTATTTTATGTTTCTTTTCCATTTTTGAGGCAAGGCAGTGAGAAATACTTGAAAGTGAATAAATAAAAAAAAATCTTTCTCTCTTTTTTTCTTCTGTTTGACTGAAGTTGCTAGTTTTCTTATGTTTTCATAGGGCGTCACTTATTTTGTTCGAGCATGATCAACTATTTGCGGACATTGATTTTTGGTCTTCTCAAGCAGCAGTAACTATTTGTAGAAATATAAACATGTTTTATCTTTGGTTACCTGAAGTTCTCAAAGATTTGGCTAGTTTCACCACATTATACATGGTTTATAGTTCCGGTTAAATTCAAATTCCCTAAATGCTAAATAATTTAGTTTTAATTTGTAACATGCAGGACCCGTGAAGAATATACAAATTTTTGTCACGTCTCACAATATTAGGTCGCATTGGAGGGCTGTCGGTTGAAAGACGGTATCTATGATATTTCAGTTTATTACCACAATCAAATACAAGTGAGTATATATATATATATAGTGTGAGAACCGTGAGAACCATATTTGATGGTATTTATAATTGTGTATGATGTTATTTTTAACACAAATGGTGCTATTATTTTCACAAATGCTAATATAAATCGTGTTACTATTTTTAATAAAACAAGTTTATGTTAAAAATAGCACTAAAACACAATTAATCATAGCACCACGTACAACTAAAAATAGTGGTTCTCACGCTAAGACTTGGTTCTCATTTGAACCACATCCTATGAGAATGGTTCTCAATGAAATAAATGGAAATAAATCATAACCATTAGATCATCCGATCTAATGGCAAAAAAAAAAGTCAAAATTATATCTACATTAAGGGTATTGTGGTATTTTTGCACACCTAAACAGTAGGCCCATTTGCCACCTCACCCCTCTCTCTCATTCCCTCACTCTCTTTCTCATACACACACACGCCATATCACCCGCAACACACAAAAAACACACGCCACACACAAACAACACACGCACAAAACACACACCACACAGACATCATACACAAAACACACGCCACACACACATCAGACACAAAACACACACACAGAAAATCCTGTTCTTGAGGGCGGCGACGGCGACGTGATTCTTGACGTCGACTCAATCTTTGGCGAGCCGGAGAGGGATTTCGATCTCATTTATGACGCAGGAAACCTCAACTCATTTGTTGGCCAGCTGGAGGAGGCGCACAATCAAATGGCACCGACGATGCCATATATGCCGGTGATTCAGCAGCCAATCATGCAACTGCCATCGGCGGCGACAGAGTTTGAGTTTCATCTTCCTCAAATGCTTTCTCTGCTGACGGTCACTTAGCCGCGTCCACAATACAACTCATTTATCCAGTGGATTCCGCCATCGGAAATTTCTGGTCCGACCGTATTTCTTTTTTAACCAGGCCCTTCTCTCAAAAGGCCCTCCGGACCGGAGACGCCGGCGACTCTGGAGAGTACATGGCTCCATGTTCATATTTCGGCCAAAACCATTGATATCTGGTCACTGCTTGCATTTTTTTCGGCTTTCGGCCATGTTTCTCGCTTGTTCCTCTAGCGACCTGGTGCGACCGGCGATTTCAGTAGAGCATTCATCACATGTGTGTCTGCGGATGGTGTAAAGATGGCCATGGTGAAAGAAAATGTATTTATCGACGGTGAAGCCGTCACTTGGCACGATATGTCGACATATCTCTGTTCCGACGGATTCGTCAATGTAAATCCTGCTAGCGGCGACGACGCGACTGCGAGCAATCCGCTCTGGCAAGATTTGAAAGGCAAAGCGCTTCTTGACGCCGACCAGCCAGCCAGATAATTACGGCGGCGAGCGGGATTTCAGTGGCGACGCCATTGGCAGACATTTTCCGTTCAAGAGTTTCACCGTGGGAGAAGGTAGTGCTCAGCCGTCATTGGCACTTACCCAGACGATTCTGTCCTTGGCATTTTTTCGGTTCTACCGCCATATTTGATTCTGAGCCGGGCACTTCCCGCAACAAACGCCCTAGAGTTGAAACCTACCCGGAGACTCCATTGCTACATGTCCATCTGCCGGCAATCGCCAATCTCCGCCTTGTGGTTAGTTTCTTTTATGCTTTTGGAAACATATTGGAGTTGACCCTCGCCGTACCGGCTGAAAATGGTGCTCTCACTAGAGCACTTGTCAAATATGAATCGCCGGAGGATAGCCTGAAGCTGGCCATGAGCAACACTTTCGGATTTATCGACGGCGAAGCCGTGATCTGGCACCCTACGTCAGATCCCTGTCCGGACTACTATGATTTGTGATCCTTGTGTAGCTCCGCAATTGTTCCTGGTTTTTGTTACTGAATTTCTGTCATTTTTGTTAAT
>CACSLK010015970.1:1882448-1893561 GCA_902706635.1 Striga hermonthica
TTTCATTTACTAATTACCTAAAACAATTTTAAATGAAAGTGTTCTTTAAGGTTATTTTTTTGGAACTCATGACAATATCTCATTTAAATTAATGTTGGGATAAAAAATCAAAATGAGATAAAACATTTATCTTTATTTTTCAGTTATATTTAAGATTTTATGCCAGATTCAAATTGCAATATGTAAAAAATAATTAAAAATAAATTATATACAAAATTTAATTTTTTTTATTTTTATTTTTATTTTTGTTGGTGTGAATTAGATATATTACACACATCAACTCAAATTAAGTAACATATCATCATCTTCTGTTAGCCTTTCTAGAGTTGGATAATTCAAGTAATATTGTTCAAACAATCGGACATATAAAAGGGTATAAAATTAAGAAGCAAGGGTATAATTAATATCCAAATTTGGGGTTGATATCGAAAATGATGGTTTTTTAACGTGAAGGTATAACATCCAAGTTTGTGGTTATTATCGAAAATAATGTTTTATTAACGTGAACAATAATGTATTAACTCACTTAGGCTTAGTGTACCTAAATTTTGGAAAATGTTAAATCAAGATAAAAAAAAATTATTGTCTGAAAATAATATAATTTGTCTTAAAAATAAATAAAATATAGAAGGTTGGATATATTTATTATTGAATGTTATTATAGATGAAATATATAAAATTATTGACGAGAACATTATGTTAAGGAAAATTTAATTTATATTTTGAATTACCGAATATTAGTTTTAATTGTGCATTCATTTGGCTAGATCCGCACTCACCGATATTAAAAATATAAGTCTTTTTTTTTGTAAAGTAGAATAGTAATATTTTTAAAACACAACAACATCATCTTTAACTTTTTTAGTTGGAAAAAATTAAATAAAATTTTAAATGTGTTAGGACTAAGAAGGTGAATTGAGAACTAATATTTATAAATATTTTTCAAAATGTAAAATCTCATGCAAGTTATTTTTTGTAACTAAATTGACAGGTTTCAAAATTTATAATTTATAAACATTATATTAATATAACATTTATTGTGCAATTAAAATTGATGTGAATTTGTGTTCAAAAGTAATAAATTATAAAAAAAACTATCAGTAGCTATTCATCAATTTACATGTATGTTGGAGTAAAAAATTTCGGCTATAATTGTCTTTCATTTGTCAATGAAATTTTATTTAAATAATTCAATATTTTTGCAGCGAAAATCTCAATGCATATTTCAAGAAGTTTAATTAGCTTCCGTTTATAAATAATTTTCAGTCCAAATAGCTAGATATGTTATTGACTTGATGACTAATGACGATATTGAAGAATTTTGTCTCTTAATTCAACAAAAAGCTAAAAACACAATTTTAAAGTATAAAATGTAAAATTCTCCCAGCATAATTTTTTTTTGTTGTCCAATTATCCTTGACGTTTTCCAATTCAAGACTACTATTTAAATTCCAATAATGATAATTTTTATTATGTTGTCTTAGGCAATGTGAGTTGATCAAAGTCAACTATTGTCGTTATATGTGATATTGTTGCTGAAAAAATATGCACTTAGTCATAATAGTAGCATATTGTTGTTTCTAGAGTTATAAACGAAAGATTAATATTTTCAATGACAATAGTGATCATAATATGCTCAATTCGCCTACAACTAATGTTATATGTATAATTATTCAAATGTCTAATAAGTGACATTATTTTAAATAAATTGTCATTCGTTTAAATTATAATTCATCAATATATTTAACATTATATCGCGCAACGCGCGGGTGCCGTACTAGTTTTATTAGAATCGGGGCAAGATGGTGCTGTGAAGTGCATGGGAACAGTAGTTCACTAGATTTATAAACTAGATTCATTTACCCTATCAAATCAATGTGGGACGACTTACAAGTGATATTCCAACACGCCCCTCACTTGTCCTTCATCAGGACAAACCTACAACCAAGCCGGGTAATCATCATAAGCCCAAGCCTGTAACAAGGCCGAGTACATTTTTCTAAATCATCGCAGGTTTCAAAGGCCCGCTATGATACCGTATTATAATCGGGGAAAGAGAGTGCGGTCCAACCAGGTAAAACGCACCATAAGAGGGTGAACCTAGATGCACTTTAGTGAAGTTTCATCTCAAAACCAATTGGTGATGTAAGGAGTAGCCACTAGACTTATAAATTATGTTAATTTACTCTATTGAGACGACTCACAAGTAATATTCCAATAAATTTTAAGGATCCCGCATTCTTTTACTATTATTATCATTATCATTATTATTATTGTTGTTGATATTATTATTATTATTATTATTATTATTATTATTATTATTATTATTATTATTATTATTATTATTATTATTATTATTATTATTATTATTATTTAATAAAATGTAATAATATATTCAGTGACGGACCTAGAAATTTTAACAAGGGGGCCCGATTTTAAATGTTAAATAACGAGCATGTAGTTTAAGTAGACACTCATTTCATATAAAATTATATTTACAATAAATAAATATAAATATTGGCACGTGTACCATAAAAAGAAGCTCTACACCTTCAAATTATTAATGTATTTATAATTTAGTTCAACATATATAATTTATGGAAATATATGTTTTTTTGTTGAAAATTTGATTCAAATTGAACTTTTACACAACATTCCATAGCATTTTTTTTTCATGAAAGCTTATCAAATGTACATATTTTTAAGAAAAAATAAGTGATGTTAAAATATGTGATTACACACACAAAAAAAAAAGAGTAAAATACCAACATTAAAAAATATAACAATCCAACTAATAAATAATCAATTTTATATATTCCTAAGTCGATTTAAAATTAAGAGACCAAAAGAGTAAATCATTATAAATATTTTCGAAAGCTTATCTAAAATTTAAAATATATGGGTTGTTAGCATATTTTTCAATAAATAAATAATATTATTAATTTAAATGAAAATAGCATATGAAATAAGTTTTAATTAGTAATATATTGTACAAAAAAATTTTACATTTCGATACATATTTTATGCTATTTTATATATATATTGTTTTTTAATGAATTTTAATTATTAATACATTTATTTTATAGTATTTATATATATATATACTGATTTTTTTTAGAATATGAGGGGGGCCCAGGGACCCCCCTGGGCCCCATGTAGCTCCGTCAGTGAATATATTAGCATCCTTCACTTTGAGAGTCAGGGAACACACTCTATATTTCATAATTCATACTAACAAATACTGAGTGAAGCTCTAGCATGAAAATTGTAGACCAAATGGAGTTGTGTGGGTTAAGCTAGCTCGGGGATTTAGCCATTTAATTAACCCAAAAATTCAAAATCAATAATCTTGGAATATCACTTGTGAGTGTCCCACATTGATTTTATAGGAAAAATGAGTCTAGTATATAAGCCTAGTGGGCTACTCCTCCTATCACTAATTGGTTTTAGGATGGAACCTCACTAAGGTGCATCTAGGCTCACCTTCTTATGGTGCGCCTTCATCTGGTGGGAGTGCTCTCTCTTCCCCCGTTTCTAATACTTCAAACGATCGGGTTGCAGTTAACAATCCTTCCTATAATTAGGTTTGGACAAATAATATGGATATATAAATAATTAATAATTTAGGTTTGGACATTCCATAAATATTATTTGCAGTTAACAATCCTTCTTATAATTAGGTTTGGACAAATAATATGGATATATAAATAATTAATAATTTAGGTTTGGACATTCCATAAATATTATTTAGCTAACTTAGGTATTTTAATATCACTTGTACTAATATAACCCTTTATTTCTTTGTAATTTTACATACTGAGGCACTAAGTGACTAATATATCCCTGACTTTTGATTTGTTTCCTTCAATTAGCTATTGAATTATAAATACATTTTAAAATTCGATAATATATTAAATTAATATATTATCTATATATTTCATTTCGGTTCATGGATATTTCGTTTCGGTTTTACATATATAATATATTAAATTAATCATCTTTTGATTATCTTCGATTTTATATCCATATCCTCCCTATATATAATTCCCGAATGCGCTGAGCCTACGTGACTGCTTCTGGTGCTTCGGAATCCTACTTGGCAAAGAATCATGCTTCGTAATTAGGTTTGGACAAATAATATTGATATATAAATAATTAATAATTTAGGTTTAGACATTCCATAAATATTATTTAGCTAACTTAAATATTTTAATATCACTTGTTGTTGTTACCTAATTTTGGCCTCGCCTATTAAAGAATTACATGTGGATATATATATTAAATAACTATAAAATTGCAGGTTCTTTTATCTGAATTATATTGACCGAGTTCTCAGAAGACGGTTCACATTCAAAAACCAACTCAGAGAAGCCACTTAGACAGACACGTCAATTGCTGACAAGACAAATACCAGTCGGAGTACCAGTCAATTTGTCAGTTAACACAATTATTTATTATTGGACCCTGCGTGGTCATATTTATTATTGGGCCCTGCGTGGTCATATTTATTATTGGGCCCTGCGTGGTCATATTTATTATTGGGCCCTGCGCGGTCATATTTTATCGTAAAAGCCCATTAGATATACGGGCCGATATTAACCCAAATATAAATATGGGCTAAAGAGATAAGAATAGGGGACTTTTATTTCACCTTTACCTGTACAAAAGAAGGCGGCACCGCCGGAGAAAAAAAAAAGGATGATCATAATATGATAATGGGGATTCCCCTCTCTTGGTGGCTCCATTCAGGAACATTCAACCATCATATTTTCATTATCTTAATTTGACACTACAGAATTCTTTGCTTTTCTTTCAGTCAATACACACAAAACAATACACAAACATCCTACCAAAAAAATCACTACAACTCCATATAAATCCTACACCCCCTATTCACGGAATAGGGGTGTACGTTTTATGTTGTTACAAAATCGTATAACAACACTTGTACTAATATAACCCTTTATTTCTTTGTAATTTTACATACTGAGGCACTAAGTGACTAATATATCCCTGACTTTTGATTTGTTTCCTTCAATTAGCTATTGAATTATAAATGTATTTTAAAATTCGATAATATATTAAATTAATATATTATCTATATATTTCGTTTTGGTTCATGGATATTTCGTTTCGGTTTTACATATATAATATATTAAATTAATCATCTTTTGATGATCTTCGATTTGTTATCCATATTGTATATATGAAATAAATAAATTATATTTATATTTATAATAATAAAAAATAATAATATTTATTAAATTTCATTAGAAAAATAAAATTATTTCTTAATTGATATATTTATGCTTAATGTAGTTATATGTTGTAAGAGCACCCACAATGCTTTGGGTCTCTTAGAAAAAAATCATATGCAATGTACGAAATAGACCTAGTCTATAAAAAAAATGTTTCACAATGCAATTAAAAGTGGACCTAGTCTAACTTATGTGGCACTGGAAAAAAGAGACTAAGTCCACACTTGGGTCTATTTTGGACCCAAGTGCAAACCCACCTAGTCATTGATTGTTCACAATTTTCTTTTTCCTTTTAATAGGCACATTTTTTTGTATGCATTTATTATTACTATATTTTTATTGGTTGTTTAGTATTCTAGACCTAGTACTTTTTTGTTTTGCATTGGATAGATTTTGGATTTTTTAGCTTGGATTTGTCCATGTCATTATGGACTTAAGTCTATTTATATGCCACATATGCAAAAAGAGACCCAAAGCATTGTGGATGCTCTAAGTTAAAAAATTATTATAATATAACATATGTAAGTTGCAGAAATAAAAAGTGTCATACTAAATATATAATAATATATATTTTTTTATAAAAGGTATTTAAATTTTCTACTATTTTTTCTTATTAATTTTAGAGTTTAAGAAAAAATTAACAAGCACCCGTGTTATACACGGGTGTTGTACTAGTAAAACTGGTAATTTGTATAAATTTAAGTAGCCCAAAATTTCAAAATCAATAATAATTTTCAATCGAATTGCAGTTAAAAGATATATTGGTACTTTCTGACTTATAGGTCAGATTAACGGGTAATTTAATATGTGAAAATAGTTATTTATACCATGTTTTGAAGTCCTGCTAAGTTTTCATACCGCCCAATAAAAAGTTAAGTTTTTCACCCCAGAAAGTGCGAAAGGCATTGTGCGATGAATATGCGACAATTGTGCGATGACATTGTGCTAAAGTTAAAAGTGCGAAGGCGCTCGCATATCCCTTCGCACTTTCTGGGGTGAAAAAAAGTTAAAGTGCGAAGGCATTGTGCGATGAACATGCGACAGTTATGCAATTGATATGCTACAGTTATGCAGTTCATTTGCATAACCTTCGCACTTTCCGGGGTGAAAAACTTAGCTTTTTATTGAGCGGTGTAAAAAACTCAATGTATCTTTGTATTGGGGTGAAAAAAGATTTTTTCCCATTTAATATTGGCACAATATACATCAGGAAAAATTTGTAGTTTAGTCAGATTTTCATTTTTTATTAGAACCGAGGAATAGAGTGCGATCCCACTAGGTGAAGCGCACCATAAGAGGGTGAGCCAAGGTGCAGTTAACGAGGTTCATCCAAAATCAATTGGTGGTGGGAGGAGTAATCCACTAGGCTTACTAGACTCATTTTCCCTATAGCATCAATGTGAGACAATTCACAAGTGATATTCCAACAAGCCCCCTCACTTGTGAATCCTTTGTAAGCCCAAGCCCACAGAGCAGGCCGAGTAAAGAGAGTCATTGCAGGTCCTAGGACATGCCCACTCTGATACTATATTGGAACTGTGGGAAGAGAGTGCGGTCCCACTAGGTGAAGCGCACTATAAGAGGGTGAGCCTAGGTGCACCTTTGTGAGGTTCCATCCCAAAACCAATTGGTGGTGAGAGGAGTAGCTCACCAGACTTATTTTCCCTATATAATCAGTGTGAGACAACTCACAAGTGAGATTCCAATATTTTTTACTTTTACAAATTTATAATTATTATTATTATTTCAATACGATAAGGAACTCAAACAATACAATAATTAGGATACGATATCCAAATACAACCAGGAGTAAAACCCATTAATGCCGCATGAAATGAGAGACATGCAGGCGTAGTCTAGAACAACTTGAACATAACTAAAGACAACTTTAAAGCTGAGACCCAATAGTTAATCCAAACAACAAGATAGGACAAAAAGAACTTACCAGAGGAGGAATAAAAATACTATCCAAGGACCTAAAATATCCCCCCAAAAGTCCACAACACCCTAACACCTACTAAATAGACCTGAACTCAAGCCATTCTTTAATTGCCTGCTTCACAATGCAAAGCTCCGGTAGCCACTGATTATGAAACAATCAAAAGTTGCGAGATTTCTACAACCACCAAAGTATGTAGGTCGAAAGATGGATCCTATCTTCATCAATGTCCTTGAAGGTCAAGAAGCACATTTGCCACAACCAGTCTGTGAAGGTAGTTTCAGCAACAAAGATTCAATCCCAGTTTAAGAGAGTTAAGTTCCACATTCTTCTAGCCTTGGTGCATTTCTAGAAAATGTGTTCTATAGTTTCTTCAACTTCTCCATAGACTGCACAAATAGGATCCATTCTAACTTCTCTTTAAATCAGATAGATATTTACGGGTAGGGCTCCAAAGAAACACTTTCAGATGAAGTGTTTTATCTTCCCCTTTATTTTCAACTTCCATGTTTTTATTCTTGTGAGAATGTCAGTTTTCCTTCCCTCGGGCCTATCCAACCTCAACGCTTTCTCCATAGCCAGACTAGCATAATTAGAAGTAACTGAAAACTTACCCTTCTTATTTGGATTCCACACCCAATTGTATTTCTTCTCTGGCTTCAGTTATTTCATTTGCAATATGGCCTCTTCATTGTCTTTATCAAATAAATGATTCATGAGTTCCTTATTCCAGTTCCTTCCATCATCTAACAATAATTCGTCAACCCATACACAAGAAGACCGGATACCCTCCCTAAAGACTAGCATTTTGCTTCCCAAAGACTTTACTCATGAATACCTGAAATAAGAGTATTTCTGCCATTGTTCAGTTCCACCTGAAATAGTTGGTCAAATTTTTGCTTTACATCCATCTAACTGTTCTAGAACTAGGAACTTCCTTATTTCCTTATAGCATCTAATGAAGGAGGAAGAAGGAAAGTACCTTGATTTAAGTACTCTGCAAACAAGAAGGTCTGGCCTGGTCACCAACCTCCATAGTTGTTTCATGATCATGGCTTCATTGAATAGCAGTATATCCTGAAAACTCAGCCCTTCCCATTTCTTAGGCAAAGTTAGTTGTTGCCACGATTTCCAGAGAATGCATCTACTGTGATCACTCCTTTTGGCCCACCAATACTATGCACAAAGTCCAAATATTTCCTTCCAGACAGAAACAAAAAATTTAAAGCCACCCATTACAAAAATAGGCTAAGCATTTAGGGCTGCTTTAATAAGGACTTCCTTGTCTGCAGTAGATAGGACCTTCTTTTTTCATCTTATAATTCTTCCTCTGACAACTTCAAGGAAAAAATTAAAGGCCTCCACTTTGGATTTTCCAATTCCCATGGCAAACCCATGTACCTCGTATAATATTTCCCATCAATCTCGATTTTTATTTGTAAAATTGATAAATCAAACGTGCGCATAAAACGTGAAATTGTTACAAAATTCTTTTAACAGTAACTAACTAAAAAAAATCTCACTATTAATTTATATATACTATGTAAATCTTCTCCAAAAAATTTAACGTGAAGTAGACTTATAATATTTTAGATACTTTTAAATATATTGTTACACAATTTTTTTTACATATTCTATCTGTATATACAAAATGTAAATTTAAATATTTTTAAACATGTTTTTTTTTAATAAAATAGTTAAAAAAATTTAGGTGACTTCACATATTTATATGAATTGAGTATATATTTTAGGTGACTTTACAAAATAGATTTTGAGTATGAAGTGAATATAGATTGAGTTTTATTTGTATACAAATATACCCTTAGAGTATCCACAATGCTTTTGGTTCAATCACAAAAATTATCTGCCACCTAAGAAATAGACCAAGTTTAAAAAATAATATTTTCCAATTCAAATAAAAATAGACTGGTCCTGCTGATGTGTCAGCCAGAAAAAGAGACCCGGTCTACTCTTAAGTTTATATTAGACCCAAGTAAAGACCTAGTCTCTTTGCATTGGAGCGAATTTTTTTAATTGTATATAGTTTTATCCAGGTTATCTAAGACTTGAGTTTATTTACATGCCACATAGACAAGGCTAGACCCGATGCATTGTAGACTAATGTTATAGTTTTTAAGTGCGTTTAGTTATGTTGTAGTTTGTAACTGTGTTTAATTTAGTTGATTGTCTCGTTTAGACGACGACATTGGCGGCCAATTCCCAATTAGGATTGCAACGGATCTCGTCACCCCTCCAAGGATTGGACTCGTGGCTTGACCACAACATCAGCAAGGTAGCTTAACCACGCCTCTGGCATCGTAGTTTCGGGCCTTTGGCCCCGTCTATGTACCAAAAAAAAAAAGAAAAATATCCCCCCTATATATTAATCCATAACGCACTGAGCCTACGTGACTGCTTTTGGTGTTTCGAAATCCTATGTGGCAAAATTACATGCTTCGTTATTAAGCTTTGGTAAATTTTAGTTTAATTCTAAACCAAAAATAATTAGGTTCGGATTACCATAAATATGTTGATTATTTATGGTCATGTTACATGTATTTATGGTCAAATTAATATTCTTTTGATGAGCTTCGATTTAACATCTATATTGTATGTATAAAAAAATTATTTATATTTATCTTTATAACAACAATAAAATTATTTTTAATATTAATTAGAAAAATAAAATTATTATCAACTAATATATTTATATTTCAAGTTGTTATATGATATAAGTTATAAAACTAATATAATATAACACATGTAAGTCATAAGTAACACATATTATTCTAAAATATATAGTAATATATTTTTTTTTATAAAAAATAAACTAAATTTAATATCATTTTCTCATTAATTTTAAAATTTAAGAATAATCTTTTAACTTAAAAGCAAACTTGCGTAAACGCAAGGAAAAAGCGGGTTTATTGCACCAAATCCCCCTGTATTATATGAAATCTGCGCGTTATCCCTCTGTATTTCAAAAATTGCGTCATACCCCTTGTATTTAATATCTGCGTGCATACTCGCCCTTTGATATTAACACTGTTACTTTAACACTGACGGTGTTACTTTTTTTGTCAAATTTACCATTATACCCTTACTTTATTGCTGAATTTACCATTATGCCATTAAATTTTATTTTATCACTGAATTTACCATTATGCCATTACTTTATCACTGAATTTACTATTATGCCATTACTTTCAAATAATATATATATTCTAAATTATATATAAAGAAAATAATATACATATATATAACATATATATATAATTTATATATAACGTATTTATATAACATATATTATATATATATATATATTGATATAACCCTATAAAGATATATCGATCCAAAGGCTCTTTCTCTCCGTGCATCGAGTCGGGACGGGAAGATGCTTAGGATCGACTTCGTTCAAAGTCGACCCGGCCATAAAGCAGAGTGTCGGATATTCGAGGAGTCGACATAAGTCGACTCCTGAAGGTCGGCTTGAATCGGTCGACCTCCCTAAAAGCTGATGTACAAACAAGAACTTGTGGAGACAACTCCCGAACAGTAGAACATGAATGGTTGAAGGAGTACTCGAGGTCGACGTCCCATACCTCGACACATAGAACATGCAATCGACTCTGTATACGGCGTATTCATCAGAACCCCTTGTCCACCTATGGATAAGAAGGAATCTGGGGATGACTCAGCAAGGAGGGGAGGTGAATCGACCAGGGCAATTTGGACTTTCCAGGACCACCGACTTGGGGCATTTTAGGCATCTCAGGTAAATTCTCCCTCCTATATAAAGGAGAAGAGGTAGCCCTAAACCCTAACTTTTCATTCATTCCATACTTTCCTCCATTGCTGCGGCTCCCTCAGAGCAGTTCCTCATTTTGTTCACATACTGACTTGAGCGTCGGAGGCT
>CACSLK010015970.1:1905535-1916177 GCA_902706635.1 Striga hermonthica
AAATGTAATTTTTCTCCAAAATGTAATTTTTTTTTTTAATATTTACATTTACTAATTGCGAATATGATATGTTTTCTTATTTTAATTTTCCTGAACTGAATGGTGGCCAGTGTCATCAATGTAACAATTCTCCTGCTCCTGCTCCTGCTCCCGATCCTTATAATTGCTCTTCACGTAAGTATATTGCTTTTTTTTTTTTTTTTTTTNNTTTTTTTTTTTTTTTCTATATTGCACATCTAATTGACCTTTATTTCTTGGTTTATTTCATGATAAAACTAATTATTTATTGTATAATAAATGACTTATAAGTCTTATATTAATTAGCTATATAGGTATATTTAAATAGAATAACTAGTAAATTAAAAATATATTTTAATAAGATATTAACATTATTTTCATAGTGATTTGTTGTCCTCCACAATTAAATGGATTTTTTCATTGTAACTATGAGATTATTATTTTATTTTTTAGATACTAATTTCATTAATTATGGTCATCGAAAACATTTAAAATATATATTTAAAAAAAAAAGATTGAATCATTACATCCAACTTTTATTAATTTAACGAATCATAAAAAGATTAGTAATTATGATAAAATATATATAGTCAACTTTGTAATATATGGATTTTACCCGAAATAAATAAAAAGTAAATTTCAATCAATTATATATATATCACTGTTACTGGTATTAAAATTGATTAAATAAAATAATATATCAATATCATCATTATTATTTTAATAGTCGAGTGAAAACGAGAATCACAAATTTCAAATAAAAATATCTACATATGTTAAAAGAATATTCAATGTGTACAAAACTAACATTCTATTCATGTATTATTTAAAGAAATAAGATTAAACGAAATAATATACACAAGAACCATATTAAAAATGATAGCATTTGAATAATCATTGAAGTAATGTATGTCATGTAATTATATTATATTAATATAATGATCATTATATATGATAGAGATAAAATTAAAGAAAAAAAATGTAAAAACAAAAGTCTAAAAATAAAACTAAAATGCATTCTACATAAGCGAATAGACTCACTAAAAGTCAATTTAAACATCAAATGGATGAGATTTCATGCTTTTTAGAATTTTATAAAGAAGATAAATCTGAGAGATTTAAAGTAAGTTCAACAATCGAACAGTACGTGAATTAAGGATTGTTGAAAGATACGGGCTAAATTTTATTTTTATTACACTATATTAGTCATTTTTTAAAAAAGGTTTATTATATAAGGTGTCATTGAAAATAATCTACTAATTAAGTTGTCATATTAATCAGATTGTGTACATTTGCCAACATAGTCTAAATGACAACTAAAAATTATCACTTTTAGTACACTATGTTAGTTTTTGTACGAATTATGATTAAAATGGCAATTTAGTGGATCATTCTTGATGACCCCTATATGATGGACTTTTTTTGGACAATTGCCAACGTAGTGGACTATTTTGGAAATTTTGCCAAAGATAGGGGTCCATTCCGGTTTGAAAGAGAGTTTCTCAATCGTAACTAGACGGTTAAGATTTCTCACATCTTTCATGAGGCAAATTTTACTACGGACTAGCTTCTCATGCGACCTCAATTTTCTAGGTTTCCATCGGCTTTCAGCCCACCCACAGGTATCGTTCCGTGGCTTGAGCACGATGTAAGAGGTGTCTCTTACACACAAGACGTTTGCATTTAGCCTCTCATGAGCTATCTTCTCTCATTGTACCAAAAAAAAAAAAAAGATTTGTTAAAAGATATTATATGAGATTAAAAAAATAGATAACTTATATGCACATGTGAATAATCAATATTATGTTTGTTACCTGATTAAACGATTGTTTTTTAAATAAATTAATTTGCATTAATGTCATAGTAATTTTTTTAAATTGTACCAGCAGTTGTTATTGTAAATTTAATATTTTTTAATTAATTAATTGTTCATGATTCTTCAAATTTACGAAAATTACATTATTTATGATATTTATGCAACCAATATAGTGATTCATATGCAATCAAATTGTTAAGCACTATTTATTTTAACCAATTATCATATATTAATTATAATACCATTATCTTTTTTTTTTTTCCGGAACGATAGAGATAGTATATAAAAGCACAAAAGTGCAAAAGAAACAAATTACAAGACCCCAAGAGGGTAATTCTAAGACCCCAACAGGGTAATGAGATAATACCATTATCTAACTTATAATTTTATTATTATATGCATAAATATAACTTACAATACTCTATGTTTATAATATAATACAGTTATATAATTTATAATTTTAATATTATATGCATGAAAATAACTTATAATGCTTTATTTACAATTGTGCAAATTCACAGGGTATAATACTAATGTAGTTTAAAATTGTATGAACTGAGAAAATATGTGATTTCATTTTATTAACACAGGGCTATGTACATGTATATAAAGACATAAGATGCGTCTTAGGTTGGGCCTATAAATCTGACCCAGCAATATATAATACAACAATTATAACTAATACCCCTTACCCCACTCCCCCTCCTCCCCTCCCCCCCGCCGCTCAAACTCAAGTTGGTACAGTGGAGATCAACTTGAGTTTTCTAAGAAGTAAACAAAAGCGACCGGGAAGGGGAGATTTCGTGAAGACATCGGTTGTTTGATATGTAGAGGAGACAGAAACAAGTTGCACAGTCCCATGGGCAATATGTTGTCGAATGAAGTGACAGTCAATTTCAATATGCTTGGTGCGCTCGAAAAAGGTATCATAATAAAACATCTTGATAAGACTCTGACTATCACAATGTAGAACAGTAGACGACGACTGAGGTGCACCAAGATCATCAAGTAGTCGACGCAGCCATAATAGCCCTAAGGTGGAATCAACAAGAGCACGATACTAAGACTCAGCACTGGACCTGAAAACTAACTTTTGCTTCTTACTGCCCCAAGAGATGAGTGAATCACCCAGAAAGAAGGAGGAATCTGTAATAGAATAATGATCAGTAGGATCGTCAGTTCAATCAACATCAGAATAACCGCTAAGTGTCAAGGAAGAACGAGTCGAGAAGTGTAAACCATGCAATAGAGTGCACTTCACATAGCGAATGATGTGCAACACATCAGAATAATGCGTGGTTCTCAGAGCAGCCATAAACTGACTCACAATTTGAACAACATGAGTTTTATCAGGTCGCGTGACAGTCAAATATATCAAACTTCCAACAAGTTGACGATATAATGTAGGATCCTCAAGAAGAGAGTCATCAAGTGGAGTAAGACGAACATCATAAGTGAGACCGTCCCGAGCAAGACGATTAGAGGCATACTTGGTTGAAGATCATGTTGGAGTAGTATACCCGGCGTTCCAATCAGATTGGACGTATTCTACTTGTAAATACAATCTATTGGAATGATATTAAATAATAAGGCATTACTTCATTTTAAGAGTAAGCATTTATCATATATTTGCACTTAAGATAAAATCCCTAGATCACTTATAGCTATAAGATATGGTTGCACATAGAGATGGTGATCATGGAACATATCTTGAAAGTTGTGATCTTAAATATAGTTCCAAGTCGTTGGATATTTCGAGATGGGATATCGAATAAATCCGGAAAAGACTTGCACATAGTATGTATGCTTATTGGATATGAATGTTGCATTCCATCAACATTAGCGTGGGACGCAAATACATATATGTGGGTGCTTGTTAGAGAACAAGTTCACTGAACATGACCGTATGAAAATTCTTAATGAAAGTTTATCATGTCGAATAAGAATTTTCATGTTACAATAGTACATGATTAATCCTTAGACTTGAGGCACGATGGTAACTTTGTGCATATTATATTTTACTTTGATTTATCCTTTTGATTGCTAGCACAATCGTATAAAGGGATATTTTTGGGTATTATATTAATATGTATGGAAGTTTGTCAGTGGCCAATAAAGGATTCGACACTTATGAAGATAAGTGAATTTCCTATGTGTTTCATAGTTAGTAATTCAAAGTCCTTGGCCAAGGCGAGATGAATAGAGATTCATAAACGAATTACTAAACTTGAAATGGAATTATAGTTATTAAATCAATTTGGGTTTCGACAAAATCATACCCAAAGATTTAATAGGGAAATTGGATGTCGAAAGGATTTTACATGTATGAACTTGTAATCGAAATAGGTTTACTCGCTATTCACTTAATACTAGATTCATGCTACTTGCTAGATGTTCCCATGATATGTGGGTTCTTGAATTAATGAGTTAATTCAAGAATAAGAGTTAATATGAATAACTCAAATTACAAAGAGTTGTAAACCCACTACTAGTATTAATTGTGAACCTAAAAGGTCACACCAATTTTTGAATGAAGGTAAAATTCAAATAGTATTTCTAAAGAGTTAGAATTAATTGACAAATTTAATTTGATTAGATATCAATTAAAGGAATATATTAAATTAATCAATTAGATTGATTAATTGAATTTTGGATATTAATTTAGTAATTAATAGAATTACTAATTAATAGTTGGAATTTAAAATTGGATTTTAAATTTCAAATCCAAATAATACTAAGATTATTAAATAAGGAAATAGAAGAATAGATTAAAATAATAAAGTCTTGAAAAATGTTTTCAAGAATTATTATTTTATTATTTATCTTTAATATGATTGAAGATTAAATAATAATAAGAATAAATTAATTATAGTGGTTAGGAGTTGTTAACTAATCCACATAATTAATCTTATTTTTATTAATACAATAATAATGATTGATGGTGGTTATAAACCAAGCATATTATTAATTAAAAGTCAATATTTGGTATGATTATTTAAATAAAATCTGATTTTATTTAAAATAAAATATATCAAATATTGATTATTTTATGCTAAAATGTTTAGTATAAATAGGTGCAAAATGTTTGCACATAAATTGCTAAGTTTTGAGCAAAATTCTTCCAAGAGAAAATTCATTCAAAGAGTTGAGTGATAATACAAGAAAGTGTTCTTGAAAATTTTCCTTATAAATATATATTCTATACTTCTTGAAAAACCGAGTAGTTTCTACTAGCGAAGGAACTATTGTCGGAACCGAACTTCAAAAGGTGGATACAATTAGAGGGAAGACATTTGGATTCCTAAAGTGAGTAACCACAAGAAGTGATCGTTACCAAACCGGGAATTGATTTCCTCAAACATCGTCGGTTTTGAAGGAGTTCAAGAACAAAGGTAATTTTTATAAATTACATATCAAATCAAAATTAGTAAAAGTTACTAGATTTTAAATGATGCTTATTCGTAATATCGTTATACTTAGGTACGGAATAAGTATTTATAAGATAAATACTTATAAAATTTTAAATTCCGCTGTAAACTCTGTTCCGTACAGTATATCGAACCCAACAGATCATGGCGCTGCGACGAAGACGAGGCATGCAGGACCCACAGGCATTGACGACGACGATGATGTTTTAGGTGAAGACTCGACTCGGGACGCCAGAGAGGAAGGCGGGGGTGGTGAGAGTCAACGAGCTGGAAACGAGCGACAAATAACCAAACCTATATGTGACCCTAATCCTAGTCTAATGCCATGTTTTTTTTCTTGTCGGAACGATAGAAATACTCATAAAAAAGAAACAAACACCAATGTTTGAATACAACCCGGATAAAATCCGAATGCCGAAATATAAGGGAGATCCACACGCAGGTGGTCTAGAAGAAAATCAGAAATAAACTAAACTAACATAAGGCCTAAGCAGTTAATACCCAACCAAAACCTTAAGCCCTACATAAACAAAACAACAACAATATGATAGAAACTAAGGAAAAAGAAAATCATAAAAAGAGACTTCCACTGCTCAGCAAAAGAACCTAGACCATCAACTTCTTCTGGTTTTCCTTACCAATGCAATAGACGGCTGACCTCCTCATACTCAGTCCACTCTTTGACTGCAGCTTCAACTATGAGAGGTGCCGACCTAGATGTGTTTTCAAACACCCACAAGTTTCGGGATTTCCATAATACATATGTAGTGAGCTGTATTCGGGCTTCTAAAATGTCCTTGCTGTTAAGGCTTGAGATGTGCCACCACCAATCTTTCAGAGTATCAAGACCTTTAGGACCATCCAATTGAACCGGGGCAAGTTTCCACACAAGTTGAGCTTTGGAGCAAAAGAAAAAAAATCATGTTCTGTTTCTTCAGCTAAACCACAAACTCTACAAATATGATCAACCTCAACACCTCTTCTAATCAAATTAGCAGCAACTGGCAGAATACCTTATACACATTTCCATATGAAATGCTTGATTTTGCCTTTGACTTGAAGTTTCCAGAGTCTTGCTCTCACCTTCTCGTCTCTTACATATGCAGTGCTGCTTTGGGCTTTGTCCAGCTTCAGAAACTTCTACTGAATGATAGATGAGTAGGCGTTTGAGACTATGAACTTACCCTTCCTATCTTGCTTCCAAATCCAGTGGTCCTCTAAATCAGTAGATATGGAAGTGATGTTCAAGATGTTTGAGCAATCCTCATCTGCAAAGTTTTGTCTAATTTTCTGCTCAACCCAGGTAGTGCCATCAGTTGAGAGAAGCTTACTAACCCAAGTCATATTTGAATTAGCCCCAGATTTAAAGCACAGTTTTTTACCATGAAGCCCAGACACCCAAAAGTCATCAATAATCCTGATATTTTTACCATTTCTAACTTCAGAGAAAAACCATTTGCCATAGTTCTCCTTAACCTTGACCCATCTGTTCCAAATCCAAGAAGCATTTGTCTTCCTCTTAGCAACAAGAAGAGAAAAGTCAGGATAATTGTTTGTAGTATTTTGGGCATGTGGTAACCGAGGTACCCGGCTCGGGTCATTCTCAAAGGAAGGCTCTTCGGAGCTTCGTTCACTACCTAGTCGTCAAAATCACACAATCGATAACAAGGTCCTAAACATGCTACTCGCTTGATTGGGGGATCATTGCACGCACTTGAACTACGAATCTAAGGGTGAATGATGGAAAATGCAAATATAGAGAAAAAGATCGAAACTTTGGTTTACTGGAATCCCAATGACTCAAGAAATAGAAAAATAACAAGAGAAATCATGCAAGCATAGCGATCCTAGGTCTTCTAACACGAGCTTTCTACACTAAATCATTACGCTTTGAGCAAAGTTGAAATCTTTCTAGATAAGCACATATCGAATCGTAACACACCAAAGCAAGCAATGAAAATAGAGCAAAAACCTAGAATCGAGCATCAACACAAAATCGAAAAACAAACTCGAAGTAATTAGCCCTAAGCAAGGTACTCACCCTCCTATCGCATGCGTAGACGAAAATAGTGCGTAAAACTCGAATCTTGATCGAAAATAAAGTTGTCGAAATTTCACTGGAAAAATCGAGTCATGAGTCTCCAACCAAAACATAAAAAAAAAAGAGAAAATGGAGAGGATTTCCCAACTTAAAAGTTGTAAAATGAGGGTTGTGTTCAAAAATACAAAGCAAGATGTCAATATATAGCTACACCACAAACACACACTAAAAACACGCACATTTACTAAGGTACTCTCGAGCTAGCCATGAAATCCGCGAGCTCGAGAGTGTGGTTTGGGCATTGGTAGCACGGGGCGCACGAGCGCGCACGGGCACGGGCGCAGGCGTGCGCTGGCATGGGCGCGGGCGTGCGCTAGCATGGGCGCGGGCGTGAAGAAAACAACACTCTCGAGGTCGCAGAAATTTCCACGAGCTCGCAGGAATGATTGGAGGGAACTCTCGAGGTCGCGGGAGTTTCCATGAGCTCGCGGGCGTGCTGTGGCGTGCGGGTGTGGCGCGGGCGTGCTGCGGGCATGCTCCGGGCGCAAACAAGTGCGTGGGATGCTCGAGTGGCTCTAACTTTTCGCACACAACTCCAATTCGCACGAAACTTTGACCATAATTATTCTAATTGAATTCTCTTCGTCCCGGTATGGCTTGGTCGGATTTTCTGGGTTGGACGGCTTGGTCGGCTCGGACGGCTCGTCTCCTCGTTCTCGACACATTGGACCTATTCAACACCAAAACAAAAGAGAAAACGCGCAAAAAATACGAAAACACTATACAATAACAAAAATACACAAAACATGATAAAATAGACCGGTCGACACTAAAATGAGCCTAAAAACTATAAAATAAAGCACACAAAAAACACGAAAATAACGACAAAAACACAATAAACAATAATATCTAGCTTTTAAAATTCTACTAACTAGAAGATCAGGATGGTTCAGAATCTTCCATAGTTGTTTAGCAATAAGAGCTTAATTGAAACAGTGAATATCTGGGATCCCAAACCATCAAGATTCTTTGGGAGAATAAGGTAATCCCATGCCTTCCAGTGCAGACCTCTTTTTGGATCCTCTCATTTGCTCTACTAAAAACCACATGAGATACTAGCAATTTCTTTGCACAAGTTCAGAGGAAGGATAAAGCATGACATTTAAAAAACATGAAGAGCATTGATAACTGCTCTCATTAAAAATTCTTCTCCAGCTGGATTTAGCCTTGTTCTTCCAGCTACACAACCTGCTTTTTACCACTTCAATAACATAATTAAAAGCTTCTTTCTTTGACATTCTTATGTCCAAGGGAAGACCCAGGTATTAGAGGAGAAATGAAGCTTAATCTTATTCAAAATTTTACAGCAATTTTCCTGCAACTCTAGAGGGGTGTTCTTGCTGAAGAAAATAGAAGACTTTGCAAGATTTACATGCTGGCCTTTGAACAGGTAGTAGTCTTTCAGGAAGAGAAGCAATTTTTGGGCTTGGGAAACCTCAAGTTTGCAGAGTATGAGAAGGTCATCTGCAAATATAAGAGATGAGTTAGCTCTGGACCTCCTCTAGCAATTTTCAGACCTTTGAATCCTCCTCGAGAAGCCTCTGAGACAATTCTTGCAGAGAGAAGCTTAGTGATGATGATGAATAGATAGAGGGATAGAGGATCCCCTGTCTAATTCCCCTTGAAGTAGTGATGAAACCTTTAGGTTGTCCTTTAATGTTGAAAGAAAAAGAGGGTGCAGTGATGCAAGACATGATCCATTTAACAAAGATAGCATTAAATCCCATCCTCAGCATAGTTAATTGAATTCTTTGTCACTCAATTCTGTCAAAAGCCTTTGTCATGTTTAACTTCAAAGCCATAAAATATATAATTTTTTGTATTAACGCGGGGCTATGTACATGTATATAAAGACATAAGATGGGAGTCCATAAGATTAGGCCTATAAATCTAACCCTACAATACATCATACAACAATTATAACTAACAAAAATGAAAAGCTATCAGATCGTTGCTGACCCACAGGGACTTACCAACATTTACGGAAGTTGCTAACATTTACGGAATGAGAAAATGTAAACCGCTTACACGGAAAGAAGCACTAATGACATCCATAAATTTTCACAACTTTCTGTTGCAGCTTAAGAGTACGACACCAAAGCTTTTGAATGCAATGAGAAAACTTAAGGATGAAATCAATTTAGATTTGAATTTGATGAAGAAACAAAAAATAATAGATTCATATTTTACTAAATTGCCTCAATTATATTTGTAATTTTAGAGAATTTTTAATTTAGGATTTTGATGCGACTATATATTTACAAACGGGTCTTTCTAAAAATTATTATCTTATTATTTTATTAAAATTTATAACTTTTTATATTGGCCCAAGTAGGGATGTAAATAGGTCGGGTCGGGTACGGGTGTTTGGCAAACTCGAACCCGACCCGCATATAATTTGCACTACACAAACCCGACCCATTACCAGACTAGTGATCATCGGGTCCGGGTTGGATTTTACCCGACGGGTTAGTGGATTTTCGTCGAATAAACGAGTAACCCGAATCTTAAATTTGAGTTTTACCTGACCCATCTTGTTTCATATGAAAAATAAAATAAAATAATTTCACAATTAATTATAACGTAAGAACTAATTTATTAATTAAGTTTGACAATAAAAGACCATTAAATAATGATATAATTGAATTAATAATAAGATATAATTATTTATCTTTTATAGTCACTTTAATATTATAACAATTAAAAATTAAGTATATAATTTTTTTATTGTACAATTAAAAAAATGATAATAAAATTATAAAAAATTAAATAAAATTTAACCATTAATCAAACTACAATAGATAAAACAAGTATGGCTCAAGCCTCAAAAGTGAATCCACACAAAGTCATTCCGTCGTCTTCCCCAAAATTTCCCCAAATTTCGTTGTCTTTGTTCCGTTAACAAGCTTTCCGTCGTCTTTCCCGGTGGGGAGCGCGAGTACGTGGTGGTGGTTCGCCTCTGCCTCGCAGCCCGTTTCCGAGAGTAGTGTCGTGCGGGGGATGGGGGGCTTTTCCGCCGGGGAGTCCGTCGTGCCTGCTTTCCGGCTGCCGTCTCTGGTGCTGGAAGTGAGTGGCGGGTGGATGGTTCTCCTCCGGTTTTATCCACTTTGGTGGCCCTCTGGCGCTCTCTCGGACGGGGATGCGACTCCGATTTCCGATTTAGGGTTGGGGGGAGAAAGAGATCCGGTCAAAATTGGTTGCTTGCCGGACTGATTCAGTGGTCGCCGTCGATTGCGGGGTGGGTGTTGGGATGTGGAGGTGTGGCTGTTGGTGATTGTG
>CACSLK010015970.1:1917579-1941416 GCA_902706635.1 Striga hermonthica
TTTGGCCAGAGGTAAGAAGTCAACCAGGCCCTGCAAGCGACCAAAGTAGAACAACTCAATCCATGTATTGAAACAACAAAAGCAAGAAGGAATCGATGTAAACACGAGATCAGTAATACCTGGGCAAGCCACTGCACCAGCTTATCGCCAACCTCGGGCAGGGTGACGCTGGACTTCTTGCGATCTTCCTCGAGGAGGGCACCCTCGAGACGCTCGGCCACCTCATTCACGGAGGCCGATAAAAGGGATGTTGACTTCGGGGCCAACGGATCAGGCCACTGATGGGTGGTACGCACTCGCTTCATGGCCACTTCACCCTGGTCGGTGCGCGAGCGTTTCCCCAGAGCCGAATCACGACCCGTGTCATCTCGACCGCCGGACTCGATCAGCACCTTGGTCGAACCGGCGAACTGGGTTTGAGAAGGATGTTGGTTGAGAGGAGTCTTGTCGGGAGTTTTAGCTTTGGACGAAATATTGAGGGCGGAGGATTTGTCTGTGGTCTTAGAATAAGTGGCCTCCTTGGGATTGGGAGACCGATGGTTGATTTTTTGGCGTTGGTCGTTTCGATGATGGTCGTCGGTCTTGCGGCGATCGTCAGGTTTCTGGTTACGACTGTCAGTCCTTTGCTGAGGGTCGGGGTTTTTGGTTGAACGATCGTTAGATCTGGAGGTGTTCGAGGACTTAGCAACAGCGGCCGAGGTCGAGGACTGCTGTGCCGTTCGACCAGAGGGAGGTGGAGGAGCTGATCGGGTCTGCTGTTGGTGCTGCTGTGGCTGCAGGTGTTGAGGTTGCTGTTGATGGGATTGGGGCTGTTGTGGTTCCTTCGGTGGCGGCGGAGGAGGCGGTGGAGCCCCTTGGGGAGGAGATCGTTGCTGTGGCTCTGGTCGTGGCCCACCAGAACTAGCCGATCCCTCATTTTTACCGCCGGTCGAGCCAGAGGCGGCCCCGAATTTTTTCTTCAGAGGAGTATTCCTCAGGGGAATGTTGAAGCTGGGCACCTCTGCGAGAAAATCACAACATAGATCAGTAACAATCACTCGGAATAAAAATGAGGAAACGCACGAGCACTCGACCAATCTGCTCGACTACTACCTGGATCATCTTCAAGCCGAATGAGATAGAGGATCTCGTTGGTGGGAGGAGGACAAGTCTTGTGGGTGAGAAGACCACAGTGGTGGAGAAGGTTCTCGTCTTTGAGAAGCGTTTTTGACGCAATGGTATTAGAATTCCAAGTATGGACCCGTTGCTCGAAGAGGGGATTTGAGGGGGGAGCAGAAGCTTCCTGAGGAACCTCCTTGACCCAGGGGATGGAGGGCCAAGAGAAAGGCTCAGCAGGACGGACAAAAATAAATCAATCAATCCACTTAGGAAGATTGGAAGGAACGTCGTTGATAAAATGAGCACCATTACGACTCTTTAAGTACAGACCTCGACCTTGCTTGGAAGGGACGTAGCAGTAGTAGAAGAAGGCAAGGTCGAATCGACCAAGGCGGATGTGGCAAAGGATGACGAAAGTGGTCATAAAACGAATAGCGTTGGGGGGAAGTTGATGGAGAGGAAGCCCGAACCACTCACAGATCTGAAGTAGATCAGGACGTAGAGGGAAACGAAGACCAAGCTTGAACTGGATTTCAAAAAAGGTGTAGCAGCCTTCAGGAGGATGGTCGAAGGTAGCAGAAGAGGAAGGGCTATAGAACGCCCAACCGGTAGGATGACCGATCTTTTCAGGTCTATACCAAGGGTTAGAAAGAAGGGTGGAAGAAGAGTGCTTTGTGGATTTTTTGGTTGAGAATTTCTTCGGAGGAGAACCAGAAGTCCTAGGCTGGGAAGAGGAAGGTGGAAGGGTCGAAGAAGGGACAGAGACAGGCTGAGGAGAAATGATCTCATCCTCTCCTGGTTCGTCTAAAGAGCCGAAAGCAGGTCGACGACGGCGGAGGGGGATATTATCCATAGTGTCTCCTGAGTTGGGAGAAGAGACATGGGCAGTGAAAACGCGGGTAGGAACTGTGTCACCGGGCCGAAGGATAGAAAGAGGAACAACTTCGAGGGCTGAGGGCAAGATTTGAACCGAATCGGAGGAAGTGCTCGAGGTGGCAGAATCTGAAAATAAAAAAGGAAAAGAGCAATATCAGGAAGAGGAATTTGGACGAAAAAGAAAAGGAGATAGAAGAGAAGGTTTTCGAAATTAGGGTTCTACAAAAAGAGGCGATTTTGGGGAAATTGAGGAAGGAGAACAGGGATTCTGGAAAAATTTCAAAGGGAGAAGGCGAAATCTACAACGATTAACATGTGAAAGCCGACACCCAACATACAAATCCAAAATACTCAGTTAGCACACTTCAAACACCCAATTCAAAAAATTCAAAATACAAAACCCTAGACACAGGAAGTATAAAATCAAAGGAGGAGCAACTTACTCATGATCGAAGATGGAAGATCTGGAAGAGCTTGGAGATTGCAGGAGAAAGCGCCAAAACAAATTAGGGTTCTTGCAAAAGGGATGTTTGAACACAGGGGAATTCGAAATTGCAAGGGTGGAAAAACTGAGAAAAATCGCTAAGTGATGAATTTATACTTGGGAAGTTAAAAGGTCGGAAGAGCAGGACCGTAGGATTAAAACTAGATCTAACGGAAGGAGGCATTAATTATCACGGTACTCAAAATAGACACATTATGCGAGGAGGCGCTATCATTAAAGTAACTGATAGATGTGGCAGACGCGACGCGTGGCAGAAAAATAGGTGCAGCAGAAGGATATATGACAGGTGACCCTGTCCATGGCAATTAGTGAGGTGTTATTTGAAAAATGAGCGGAAAATCCATCAGATGGTCGATATTGGACGCCATAGTATCCAGGAGGTCGATAATTTTAAACACACTCTTCGATAGAGTCATTCAGACTCGACCAGAGTGAGGGGGGAACTAGATGATATGGGATATTATACCCACTAGGCTGAACCGGTCTATTGACCGGTCAAGGAGGTCGTATTATGAGGAAGTCAAGGAAATCGAGCAGTTAACCAATCGACCAAGTAAAGCTGTCGACCAAACTATCCTTCGACCAGATACATGATCGGGCAACCTATTCGACCTCAACAGGTCGACTACTTCGAGGACCTAACACTACGCTGTTCGGCCTAGTCATAGGCGCGTGAGGGAGCCTTTAACAGAATTCCAGGAGAATATTCACCCCATGTGCAGGAGGACACGTGTCGAGAAGGCAGTGGTGGATAGCGATAACCACCTCTGACAGCCTACCCCATGTGCAGGAGGACACGCGTCCAAAGAGGATTGGTGCAGGCGATAGTGGCGACGGCTACCTCTGACACACGCGTTTGGTGTGTACGGACGGGCAGTTAGGGCAGACAGCTCATCAAATCCGGGCAGCCCTAGGTCAGGTATCCCACCCCTATATAAAGGGGGTGAGCCTTTTTTCTTCAACACGATCATTCTATTACTTACTCTTGAGAATTGATTGAACATACACTGACTTAAGCTTCGGAAGCTCTTCACTGGAAAACCCCTCCGGTGTGAGAGTTCTTTGTAGGTGCACGACGTTCAACTGGCGAGAAGGAAGGCGATTATTCAAGTTCCAGCCGGTCGGGAAGTTTTGTGTTACCAGAGACAAAGCATCAGCTTGTACGTTTAGGGTTCGTAGAATGTGCTCGATTTGAACGGAGAATTTTGACAATTCTTTCTTTGTCAAGGATAAGTATGGTATCAACCGAGGTTCCTTGATTTCGTATGATCCATTGATTTGGTTTACCAAGAGCTGCGAGTCGGAAAAAACTTTGAGATATTTGACGTTCATTGACTCGGCTAAGTTTAGTCCGGACAGTAGAGCGTCGTACTCAGCTTCATTGTTGGTGACAGGAAAGAGAAACTTGACCGAATGGCAAAATAATCTGTTTTCGAGATCGGCCAAAACTATTCCCGCGCCTGCTTGGTTTGCTGTGGAAGACCCATCAATGTAGAGAACCCATGGTTGGTCGTCATTGTATGCCTCTACAGCCGGTGTGAATTCGGCGATGAAGTCAGATAGAACTTGAGCCTTGATTGCGGTCCTCGGTTGATAATAAATATCGAACTGACCGAGTTCCACAACCCATTTTACCATCCGCCCCGAAGTGTCGGGTCAATGCAAGATTTGTCGTAACGGATATGAGGTGCGGACAGTTATGGAGTGTTCTTGAAAATGAGGGCGAAGTTTCCGAGATGCAGTGACGAGTTCAAAGGCAAGTTTTTCCATAGGAGGATAGCGAAGTTCTGCGTCATGTAGGGCCTTGCTGACGTAATAGATGGGTGATTGTTGTACTCCTTCTTCTCGTACTAGGACGACACTGATTGCCGCATCACTGACTCCAAGGTATAAAAACAACATCTCCTCAGGACTCGGTTTCTGTAACGTCGAGGGCATGCTAGAGTCTATTTGATGCTGACGAGAGCTTTCTGACATTCTTCCATCTATTCAAAACGTCTTCCTTTCTTGATGTCTTCGAAAAAAGGTTTACAACTATCGATAGACTTGGAGATGAACCGATTAAGCGTGGCAAGTCGACCGGTTAGAGCTTGAACGTCTTTGACCGAGGTCGGGGGTGTTAAGTCTTGAATAGCTTTGATTTTGGCAGGATTAGCCTCAATCCCCCGTTGACGAACCATATATCCGAGGAATTTTCTGGATCCGACCCCGAAAGTGCATTTTTTGGGATTTAAGACCATGGAATATGACCGAAATATGTTAAACATTTCTTGAAGGTGTATTACGTGGTCGAAGCGTTTACCGACTTGACGAGCATGTCGTCTACATATACTTCCATGGTGTGACTGATTAAATTGGCGAACATTTTGTTGAGCAGACGTTGATACGTGGCCCCGACATTCTTCAATCCGAACGGCATCATGGTATAACAGTACAGACCTCGGACAGAATAGAACGAAGCGTGTTCCGAGTCTTCGGGATCCATGGGGATTTGATTGTAACCTGAGTAAGCGTCCATAAAACTCACCAACTCGTGGCCCGAGGTGGCATCAACCATGTAATCAATGTGAGGCAATAAATAACTATCTTCGGACAAGCTTTATTCAAATCCAAGAAATCTATGCATAATCGCCACAAGCCGTTGCTCTTTTTTACGAGGACGGGATTAAATACCCAAGTTGGATATTTGGTTTCTTTGATGAACTTATTGCCTACGAGTTTTCTGACTTCCTCCTCCAGAGCCTTTTGATGATCTGGCCTCAGTTTTCTTCTTTTTTGGACGATGGGTTTGACGGTCCGATCGAGATTTAGCTTGTGGCTAGCAACATCGGGGTCAATCCCTTCATATCTTCGTGTCTCCACGCAAAGACATCCGGATTATTTTTGAGAAATGAAACAAGTTCGGATCGAATGGGTTCTTGGAGGTGACTCCCAATACGTAACAACTTTTGGCACGCTGGTTCGTCGATGTAAATCAGCTCTACTTCTTCTCCGGGCTCAGCTCGATCACTTCGGCTCTTTTCCTTGAATTGATTTCGAGGGTATAATTCGTCTTCTTCTCGGATTGGCTCCTTTTCGGGTCGTCTTCCTCGGTCCTCCTCTAAAGGATCCGAGGTGAGGGGGACTACGGATTCAGGAGTCGGAACCTTAGAAGTTGCATTTTTTGAGGTGGGTGATGGCTGGGAATCCCTTTATCGACTGAAGTGGCCGAGTGAACGCCGGTGGGTGGTGTAAAAGCGATGAGCTCTCGAGCTTCCCTCTGATCACCATAATGAGTGCCTTCTCCGTGCGTCGTGGGGAATTTAAGCGCGTAATGGAAAATAGAAACTGCAGCTCAGAGTTTATACAAGGCGTTTCTCTCAATGATAGCATTATATTCGTTGTTGATGTCGAGGACTTTAAAGGTTTCCATGACAAGTTTCGTGACGTGTTCGGACGTACCAAATCGGACGGGCAAAGTAATCTCGCGAATAGGTCAGGAGATACTCCGATTAAACCCCTGTATCTGATCGTTGCAAGGTCGGATGTCTGCGTGGTCAAGGCCCATTTTATCGAAAGCTTTCCACATCAGGATGCTCGAGTAGGCCCCAGTGTCAACCATAACACGATGAACCGGAATCCCGCATATCGGAATGGTAATGACAAGAGCGTCGGAATGCGGATGTGCAAAGTGATTTGCGTCCTCCATGTTGAAAGTAATGGGACAATTCCAGGCATTAATCACATCTCGTAAATCGGTAGTGAAAACTTGCTTACCCGAATTGTAGGCCTGTCGAGCGTAGGCTTTGATTTGATGACGTGATGTCACAAGTTCTCAATTATTGGTGTTTACTCGGTGAACGGTGATTTGCATTGGACTCGGGGATCGGTTCCTTTTAAGTCTTCGAGAGTTTTCAGTTGTGTCAACATTAAACACATCTGAAGTAAACATAAATACTTCTTTTTCTCCTTGTCGGATTCGTTTCGCCATGGTACCTCGGTCTTCGTCCTCGTCATCATCATAGGGCTCGATTTGATGCCCTGGCCCCAGTTTTCGAGCGTCAGTGCTCCGATAGAATTTTCTAAGTTGAGGGTGACCGATGAGACGTAGCAATGCCGCTAGCAAACTCATACACTCATCGGTATTGCGTCCTGGTGATTTATGATAGTCGCAATATCGCGACTTATCCAACTTCTCCTCGGGCATCCGAAGTGGTTTAGGTTCAGGTAGGATGCCTTTCTCTTTGATTTCTTCTAAATTGTAGCGGCCCCAGCAGAATACACAGTTTGATATCCCGATTTTACGTCATTAGCGTACTGCCTGCGGGATGCTCTGACCTTGGGGTCGTTGGCGTCTCCTCGAGGATAACCTCAAAATTGAGACTTGTTCTGTTTCTCGGCGAAGTACTTGTTTTTCTTCTTATCGTCAGTTCCCGACTTAGATACTTTTGGATTGAAATTAAAATCAGGGACTGGCATTGCTTTTTCGGCGATAATGTGTTGTTGAACTCGGCCGAAGAATTCCTGGAAAGTGTTTGGCTTATTATGGCACAATGTCCAACGGAAAATGGAATTTGGTTTCAATCAGGTAATTGCCATAACAAGCAAGGTTTCAAGATGGCACGACTCCATGTTTTGAACTCGGTCGTTAAATCGGGCAATATAATCTTTAATACTTTCATCGTATTTTTGGGTTATATTAGCGAGAGATTCTTTCAGAACTAAACAAACTTGGGCCCCGATGAAATGGGATAAAAAAGCCGACCTCAATTGCTGCCACTTCCAAATAGAATGAGAAGGTAAAGAGTGGTACCATTTTTGAGATCGGGGCCCCAGAGTGAGAGAGAACATACGACACCGAAGTGCATCCGAGGCTCAATGTAGATCCATCCATGAAGTGTAATGACTGAGGTGGGAATCGGGATCCGACGTCCCATCATACAGTCCGATTTGAGGGACTTTGACTATTTCAGGTACCGGTTCCGAGGTGAGCTTGGGAGTTAGAGGAGAATCAACTTCCAAATATACTTGCGCCGAGGTGGATGCTCAGTGAGGGGGGTCTTCCTGCACTCTTCGTTGACTCTCCAATTTGGCAATTCTTTGTCGTAAAGTTTCTAACTCAGAGGATTCTTTCCGAGCTGAACGATTTCTCTCTATTTGCTGACGAAGATCTGCTCGTGCCGGATTAGAATGGGCTCGAGGCTGCGTAGGAGGTGGAGAATGCCGAGGTTGCCCAGATTGGCTTTCGGCAGTTTCTTCGCGGGGAATCACTAGAGGAGTGCGAGTAACTTTTGTTTGATGAGAGGTTCTCGCTCTATGCGATTGGGACGTATGACTTCGAGGTTGAGACGTCACATCTGAGGTGGCCCCATTGCCGCCCCGTCACATCGGTTGGATTTACGGGTTTACGAGAGTCATAGGGATGACAGATTGTCCTGGAGCCGTCATCGACAGCCCAGGTACAGTTTGAGCCATTAAGGTGGCGAACCCACGCGCAAATTCAGGATTCTGAAACAGAGCAGCATAATCAGGCACATTGGGTACCGTTATACGGCGTCCGGCGGATTCAGCGGCGCTTCGACTATGGCCGTCTTGTGAGGTATGACCATGACGCTCCGACTAGGACATGGCCAGGATGAACTTGACACAGGATGCAGCTGATCAACAATAAGTCAAAGATTAGCCTCAAATATCTTATGAGGCCCGTCCTCTAGCGCCAAACTGTTGTTGTGTGATTGTTAACAACGAATTTGTATGTGATTAGTCGAGTGTTTTAAAGTAATTTAAGCACGAAACATGTATCAAACACGAGAACAATGGCCCCGGTCCGAGGTGAACCGAGGTAAAAGGTGTTGAGCGTTTTGATATATATGTGTGGAATATTCAGAGAGCGATCCCTGTACAAGTATAAGAATCTACTATTTATAGTATCTTTTCGGACTCGTGGTTCGAGGTGTACGACTGCCTTTTTGTAAAGTAGCTTTCGGATGGCCGGTCATATGAGTGGGACCCACACAAATGATGAGATTTCTTGTGGTGTGGGAATGTGTCGCGTATGCGCCTTGTCACCTGCTTTGGGTATGGTGACCTCGGTTTTTGTAGGGCAGGTCGGTTTTCCCTACGTTAGGTTGGAGCCCGGTCATAATATAAACCGAAGTGGTCAGGGCTTAGGTCGGTGCCAATAATGATCCTTCTAACACGTGATTTCGAGTGAGTAATCTCGGATTACCGGATCAGATGATAACAAAGACATTGACGAACTTTTATCATTCTTAATTAGTTAGCATATTTGACCGTTTAGGTACCATATTTTAAGGCTTACATAATTTATCTATTTTCCGTACACTACAAAAAAAAAAATCTTACATTCCAACGGAAATTTTCCGTTGGAATTTTTTATATTTCCGTTGGAATAGCTATTCCAACGGATATTCCAACGTATAAAAATCCGTTGGAAAAATGACCGTTGGAATAGCAAATATCCAATGGAAAATCCTATGGAAATAAATTCCTACAGCTATTCCGACGGAAAAAATCCGTTGGAATTCCTCAACTATCCAACACTTATTCCAACATAAAATTAAATTTGTTGGAATATTCATTGGAATTTCCAACGGAAATTTTTGCCGTTGGAATTTTTCGTTGAAATTGTAGTGTTTTTTTTGTAGTGGTATATTAGATATTAAATTAAAATTAGTTTACTTATTTTTAAATTGTTTAATTATTCGTTACGATCTGATAGCATGCATGGATATCATGCAAATATAGCTCACGAGAACTCAGCGCAAAAGGACAAAGACTCCCGGCCACGTCGCACAAGAGACCACTGCATGTGCATGGCAGGTCAAACAAAGTCCATGTCGTGTCACCATGAACGAGCTACGAGAAAAGGATAAAGCATAAAGCAGCAGTCCATGTCACTTGTGAAAAGAGATCAATTGTGATGAACTTAGAACCGTAGGATTATGATCATATGGATATAAATATATGTTACCTCATTTGTAACCCTAGGGATTGAGAACAATTAAAAGTGTATGGAGTTTTCTTGTAGAAAAAGGATGATCATGTTTACTCATGTTTCCCTTTCACTTTTTTCTTTTATTTCAAATCATTTTCCATTCTTATCTTAACATGGTATCCAGAGCTCACATCTGTCATTGGGCCTTTGTCTCTATACATTTTCCTTCTCACATCTAGTTTATTGGCTCGGGATTTCATGAGATCCTAGTTCTTTTTTTTTATATTCTGAAGATCTGAAAATTTCTTCTTCACCATTGCCATGGCATCTCACACATCTTCAGATAGCACTCCTAGCTCTCAAACACCCACCACACCAGATTTTATCCAACCTCAACATCAACTTATCTCCATCAAACTCACGGACACCAATTATCTCGTCTGGAAACAACAAACATACAGTGCCATTATAGGCTATGGCCTGGAAAACTTCATTGCAGCAGACAATGACCCACCCGAGAAGTTCTTTTTCTCTGAAAATACATCTCAGCCCACACTAAACCCTGCATATGCTGCCTGGCTGAGACAAGATCAGATATTGCTCTCCTGGCTTTTATCTTCCTTAAGTGAAAACCTTCTCATCATGATGGTTGGTAAAAACACCTCAAAAGATGTGTGGCTCTCTCTGGAAGCTAACTTCTCTGGCTTATCTAAGGCCAGACTCATGCATCACAAGCTCCAACTCCAAACCCTCAAAAAAGGACCAAGCACCATGAGGGAATTTCTAGGAAAAGTCAAGGCCTGTTGTGATGCCCTTGGAAAGCAGGTGAGCCTGTCTCAGATCAGAACCACATCCTCTACATTCTTGCTGGCCTTGGCAGTGAGTACAACCCGACTGTTGTAGCTATCACCTCAAGGGTAGAGCCCTATACCTTGAATGAAGTGTATGCAATGTTGCTTAGCCTTGAATCTAGGCTTGACATTGGAGTTCAAAGCATTGTTAACCCAGATGGTTCTTTGCCTACTGTGAATCTCACATCCAGTAACACCTCTACTCAGAAAAGCAACACTTCAACACATACCTTCACTAACAATAGAGGCTCATTTACCCCTCAGAGAGGCGGAGGTAGATTCAACAACTTTAGAGGCAGAGGGGGTAGAGGCTATAGGAACAACAACAACAATAGACCCTCATGCCAACTGTGTGGCCTAAACAATCACACAGCTGAAAGATGTTACCATAGATATGATTCCACTTATCCTGCCCCAACAAATATGCAAGCCCAGCTAGCTCAACCTCAGTCTCCTACAAGATCTCTTGCCTCACTGCCTTCACACCCTAATGCCATAGTGGTCTCTCCTGATATAGGTCAAGACTCCATGTGGTTTGCTGATTCCGGTGCTTCTAATCATGTGACCAATGATCTCTCAAATCTGAATATTGCCTCAGACTATCGAGGGAACAATAGGCTTCATGTTGGTAATGGCTCAGGTTTGTCTATCTCACATATTGGCAATTCTCATTTCCTTAACCCATCAAACCCCTCAAGACCTTTTCTCCTTAACAATTTACTTCATGTTCCTCATATCACCAAAAATCTGTTAAGTGTCTCTCAGTTTGCACATGACAACTTGGTTTATTTTGAATTTCACCCCACTCTTTGCTTTGTTAAGGACCAGGACACACATCAAGTACTTCTTCAAGGTTCTCTTAAAGAAGGCCTTTACAGATTTGACATAAACTGCTCAAATTCACCATCAAACCAGCTCAAGAAGTCATCACCCTCTACTTTAATTTCTGCTAATGTTGCTGTTTTAAATAAAAACAATGATTTGGCCTTGTGGCACTCTAGACTAGGGCACGCTGCTCATGATGTTGTCTCTAAAGTTATGAGGTCATGTAACCTGTCTGTTTCTATGAATGATAAGTTTATTTGCTGTTCTTGTCAACAAGCTAAGAGTCATGCACTGCCTTATTCTCCCTCTGATACTTCTTACAATTATCCTCTTGAACTTGTCCACACAGATGTATGGGGACCTTCTCCCATTAAATCCATCAATGGCTAACAATATTATGTTTGTTTTGTTGATCACTATACCAAATTTACTTGGATCTACTTTCTGAAACTTAAATCAGAGGTTAAAGATGCCTTTCTTCATTTTAAAAACCTAGCAGAAAACCAATTGAACCACAAAATCAAAGCCATTCAAAGTGATTGGGGTGGGGAATTTAGGGCCCTTACCTCCATTTTTACGGACTCAGGCATAAACCACAAACTCTCTTGCCCTTATACCCCAGCTCAGAATGGTGTAGCTGAAAGGAGACATAGAACTATTGTTGAGATGGGACTAGCACTAATGTATCATTATCATGTTCCCCTAAAATATTGGGATGATGCATTAAGTTCAGCTATTTACATTCTTAACAAACTACCTGTCAAGTCACTAAAATTCTCCTCTCCTTTGGAACACCTATATGGACACAAACCAAACTACAATACACTCAAAGTGTTTGATTGTCTCTGCTATCCCAACCTCAGACCATATAACAAACACAAACTTCAGCCAAGATCATTGCCATCAACATTCATTGGCTTCAGCTCTAAACACAAAGGTTACAAGGTACTCTTGCCTTCTGGAAAAGTCATAGTCACCAGAGATGTCATATTTGATGAGTCTCAATTCCCCTTTGCTCAACCTACTCATCAAAACCCTGATAGTGAACAACTAAACTCCTTTATACATCAACCACCTCCCATAGTTCACATACCTCCTGATCCTCCAACCACAGACAATCATCCTTCACCTCCCACCTCACCTTACTCACAACACATTCCATCAACTACTCAAAACAGTCCTCGGTCCACAACCACAAGCTTACCCTCAACAACATCATCCTCAAGTCACTCTAACTCAACTGTCCCTATTTATGTTGAATTGCCAATTGTGACAGACAATTCCAATACCTCACATGTCCCATCTAATGCTCCTGCTCCTTTACATCACATGATCACCAGGTCTAAGACAGGTTCTTTAAGGCCAAGGACATTCACAGCTCAACTTGATGAAGTGGAACCAGCATCATACAAAGAAGCTCTTACAAACAGTACTTGGAAAGCAACCATGGTCTCTGAATATGAGGCCCTCCTACACAACAACACTTGGTCTCTTGTGAGTCCACCCTCAAGAAGATCAATCATAGGCTGCAAATGGCTCTTCAAAATCAAGAGGCATGCAGATGGAAGTGTTGCAAGGCACAAGGCCAGACTTGTTGCAAAGGGATACAGTCAAGCAACATGTATTGACTTTTATGAGACCTTTAGCCCTGTAGTTAAACCATCAACTATCAGAATTGTTCTATCCTTGGCCCTCTCTAATGGCTGGTGCATTAAACATCTAGATTTTAATAATGCCTTTCTAAATGGTGAGCTTCAAGAGGATATCTATATGACACAACCCCTGGGTTTGAAGATACTCATAACCCTCAACTTGTGTGCAAGTTGCACAAGTCTATCTATGGCCTTAGACAAGCACCACGAGCATGGTTTAACAAGCTGAAGAAGTCTCTCATATCTCTAGGTTTTCAGAACTCTAAGGCTGACTGTTCTCTCTACATCAAAAGGATTCACAGCTCATGTATATGGCTCCTAGTCTATGTAGATGACATTCTTATCACAGGGAATAATGTTGCTGCCATCTCAACAATCATTGGTACACTCAGACAGGAGTTCTCTTTAAAAGACCTTAGCATGGTCCACCAATTTCTGGGTATTGAGATCAAGCAGATAACTTCTGGTCTTATGCTCACTCAATCCAAATATGTCAAAGACATATTTGTCAAGACAAAAATGCTTGATGCCAAACCTCTACCAACACCAATGATCTCTTCCTCCTCTCTCAGCAAAAATCAGGGAAGTCCAATGGAAGATCCTACTCTATACAGAAGCATTGTTAGATCTCTGCAATATGCTTGCATAACAAGGCCAGATATATCCTTTAGTGTTAACAAGGTATGCCAATTCATGCAATGTCTTATGGACACTCACTGGAAAGCTGTAAAAAGGATCCTTAGGTATCTTGTGGGAACTCTTGATTATGGTCTGCATTATACAACGAATTCCAGTAATCACATCACAGCATTTTCTGACTCTGATTGGGCAAATGACATAGATGATAGGAGGTCCACCTCAGGGGTTTGTCTCTACATTGGTAAGAACCCTATCTCATGGTGCTCCAAGAAACAGTCCTATATATCTCGGTCAAGCACCGAGGCAGAGTACAGGAGTCTTGCTCAAGCCTCAGCAGAAATCCTTTGGGTAAAATCTCTACTGCATGAACTAGTTGTCCCATGCTCTCAGGTCCCTACAGTTTTGGTTGATAATCTCAGTACCATCTCCCTTTCATCTAACCCGGTTCTTCATGCTAGAACAAAACACATTGAAATTGATCTCCATTTTGTGAGAGATCAGGTGACCAAAGGTTTTTTAAAGGTTCATCATGTTCCATCGGCAGACCAAGTTGGTGACATCTTTACTAAACCGCTGTCTCATCAAGCCTTCACTCGGTTCAAAAATCTTTTACAAGTTCTTCCTATCACCTCCTTTGGCTTGAGGGGGGATGATAGCATGCATGGATATCATGCAAATATAGCTCACGAGAACTCAGCGCAAAAGGACAAAGACTCCCGGCCACGTCGCACAAGAGACCACTGCATGTGCATGGCAGGTCAAACAAAGTCCATGCCGTGTCACCATGAACGAGCTACGGGAAAAGAATAAAGCATAAAGCAGCAGTCCATGTCACTTGTGAAAAGAGATCAATTGTGATGAACTTAGAACCGTAGGATTATGATCATATGGATATAAATATATGTTACCTCATTTGTAACCCTAGGGATTGAGAACAATGAAAAGTGTATGGAGTTTTCTTGCAGAAAAAGGATGATCATATTTACTCATGTTTCCCTTTCACTTTCTTCTCTTATTTCAAATCATTTTCCATTCTTATCTAAACACGATCATACAACTTATTTATGTCGGTAAGTCCCTATTGGTCGGCAAACGATCTGATATGTTTTGATTTTAAACCACATTAGATACTCATGCGATGAGGGATGTAGTATAAAAAAAAAAAGTAATGCTACAAGTACATAATAGTGTACATAAGGGTGTACATAACACTCACATTGAGTGAGACCCGCTAAAAATACATAATCAAGTGGACCCTACTCCATGTGAGTGTTATGCACACCTTTATGTACATTTATTATGTACATGTAGCATTTTCCTAAAAAAAATTACCATATAGTTGTTGTTTGACTTTTCAAAAATAATATGTGAACTCTATTCAATACTAGTACGTATCCCGTACGATATACAAACAATAATTATAAATTGCATATATCAAAACTATGAAAGAATATTTATTAGAATAATTCTTTTTTAATATTATTTTTTTTCTTTTTATTTTATGGTATATAATAATTGAACATATAAATATTTATCTTACTTGTTATAAAATAGTTGTCATTTACTAGCTCCTGTTTAGAATTACAATAATGAATACGCACAACATAATTTTCTCTCCATATTCCCTTATTCATATGTCATTACAATATTTAAATTTAAAATAAGTTATGCTAAAATTAAAAATGTGGCAAATATTGTAACCAACAATAAATTGAAAAAGACTGTAATATATCATTATAGTTAATAACAATACTATTATAAATATTTCTTTTTTATTTTTTAGACTACAATTTACATCGTTGTTCGATAGATAACTTGTTAGTTATCATTATAATTTATAACAATATACGTTATAATTTTTTTAATCAAATAATTTATGTGGATAGTTCGACATATGATCCTTTGGGTTGTCATCATAATTTGTAACAATATATATTATAAATATTTATATTTTTCTTAGTAAACTAATATTTACATCTCAGGCGACATAATTGGTTTCAATTTTATTTTGTAATTATATTTGCGTTTTATCATGCATATTCAAATAATATGTTTATTTAATAGTCATTTTTTGAAGACATGTAAAAAATCACGGTATATAATTGGTTACCAAAAGTATAAGAAATTACAACAGTTCGTAATTAACATAGAGAATAAGATTTTATTGTGATTATTATAAGAAAATAATATGTTCAGATTATACATATTGTTGTCAAATGGAAATTAACAACAACCAAATTGGAGTGTATTTGAAGTAAAGCTAGGTGTTCAATGCTGAAAGCTTGTATATTATAACTGGAAATGTAATTTTTCTGTAAAGTATTATTCTTGTCCGTCGTTCCTGGGGAATTCTCCCTTTTCTTTTTATATTTACGTACAATATTTATCTGCACAATAATCATTACACTTTGAAAGGTCAAAGGCGGTCCTTAGTTGCTTCTCTTGATAGCTTGCCACTTGGATAAATGTAATGATGAGTTATGCTGAGTTGTCGCCGCCTTACCATGCTGAGGTGGCATGTTATAGATATCGGTCCACCCAGTTATAACCGATATGTTGTGACCGACAAGTATTAACCGACATGTGTTGACCGACATGTGTTGACCGACATGTGTTGACCGACATGTGTTGACCGACATGTGATATCGGTCAACTAGTAAAGACGTCGGTTCTTGCTGAATCTTTCACTGTGTAGTCATCTTGAAGCTGGTGGAAGTGTCACTTGTCTGCATGAACCCTAATTACCATCATACTGATCTTAATCAGCGGATTAACGTCACTTAATCTGGCTTACTGAAAATGATATCAACAAGGTGGCCCCCAGCATTAATGGCTGTCTGGATAGAAGACGGGCAGTGATGCTGAAATTGCAACAGACTTTGACAAAATTTATGTATTGATGCGATATATCGGTTCCGTCATCTGCACCCGACGTCTTCGCACTTGCGAAAATAACATTTGAAAGCTGAAACGGCGTGCCTTATTGAAATTAATTGCACCGTTTTATTTATAGGGATAACGGTCACTGAAAATAGGCCACGTAGCTATTATAAAGAGGCACGATTTCCAAAAGTTGTGTCGACTCGCAGATCTAGAACGTGCAATTCACGCGCCCCTATTTCCATCGGTTCTCAACGGTCGCTTCGATCTAGGGCTTGATATAAATAGGGATTTTTCTTTTGAGATCTACTTTACTTTCACCTTCTTCTTGCGCTCATATTTTCCGCTTCCTTTGCAAATTAATCACCTGTCATCTGTACTCAAAGCAGTTCAGATTCTCGGACGACTTCTTGTGGTAAGAATTCTCCATTATATTTCATTTATCTATACCGACTTTTCCTTTTCTTCTGTCGACATCATGAGTGTATCCTGGGCGTCTTCGGGTGATGACGAGTTGGATGTAATGATGATCAATATGGTTCACACTGGGGAGTTAGAGTTATTATCTGAGTACAACCGATGGGATCCGGTGTTTGTTGAACGGTTGAAGATCCGACTGAACGATAGTGGAGGGGATAAAGCTGTAGAAGAAAATGCCGTCGACGACTCAAGATTCTGGAGACGACCCATCAGGAGATGGCCAAACTCAGAAATAACATCTCATGGAGAGCCGAGTATTCTTACTGACGCCGACATCATTATGCTACGGGGCGAAATTCGAGTCCCCTCGTCGGTACACCTGTTTGCCCCATATCCAGGTGAAAGGATCACTTGCCCCCCACCCAACTGTGTCGGTGTATTTGCTGAAAGCTTAAGATCGGGCTTACGATTCCCTTTGCCACGCATAATCACCGAATACTTACGGGACTGGGAGTTTCCGATATGTCAAATTGCTCTAAATTCCTGGAAATGAATCATTGGGTTGCTAGTGCTTTTTGCCGAGAAAAAATGGGATTTGCCGTCGGCAAAGGACATGAGAAGCATGTTCACGTTCCGGAAGAGCCCAGATAGACAAGTGTCGGACCCGCTTCTTACCTTTTCCATTGTTGGTAAACCGCAACCGAGGGTTAAAGTCGGTGAGCTAATACTAGAGGTCCCTGATACTCTACATGGGTTCCAAGAGGAGTGGTTATGGGTCGGGGGAGATTGGCAGTGCCCCGACTTCGCTAATGATCTTCTTGCCGACGGGATAAGCATCCCAATGGCCACTAAATCTGGTTATTGTAAGTTGTTTTCATTTTCTTCACTTCGGTTATTAATATTTTGTTTTTTGTTGTCGCTAACAGGTGGACTTTTGTGACCTTGTAGCAAAACCAACCGGGAAGAAAGAGCCGAAGTTTGAAGGTCTACTATACGATCGAGTAGACAAATTGTTTGAAGTGTCCGCCAACAAACGTCGATACCAATGACTCGTGAAAGATTCTCGCTTAGAGTTGGCTGGATTGTCTCTTGGAGTACTTAATTCTTCATTTTTACCAGGTAATCTTCTCCACTTACTTCGTTTATCTCATATCATTACTCGTGTTAACGACATCGTCCTAACTTTAAACTTACTGTAACAGTCTATTACCCGTTGCTGGGATACTTCGGTTTTGGAGATCTTGCAGAAGCTGAAGAGCATCGGAGACGTAATCCGAACTGGGACTTAAAAAACAAAGTCGGAAAAAACAAGAATTTCCGATCAACTGAGATGGCCGGACGCCTGAACCTTCTCAAAGCATGGAAGAAAAATCCCAACCGATCTCAGGGTACTGTTGGTGAACCGTCATCAACTAGGGTAGAACCGACGCCGGCGATCGTGAACGAGCCAACAGCTGCCGACGTCCCGCCACTTGAAGTGGAACCACTGCGGCAAATAATGACGCCAGTCGGTGAGTCCGTGGTTGAGGCGGAGATCTCTCAAGAAGCACAGGAGGTGCCCGACGAGCCAGTGGTTCATCGTCGCAAAAGGTCCAGTGTATCTCATGTGGCGGAGAAGATGAAGAAGAAACAAGACACTGGCACTGGCAAAGACAAGGAAGAGGAACCCGAAATTGTTTTGAGGGATTCCTTCCTCAAGATAAATGAGAAGAAGGCGGCGGAGTTGACGCTGCCAGAAGGTGTGTTTGACCCCTGGTTTCCGATGTTTCAAACGGTCGTCGAGCCAAAAATCACGAATAACCAGCGGTTCCCCGATGAAGCAGTTAAAGCGGCAAGGGTTCCACTGATGTCGTGGGACCCAAAGACTCACGCGGGGATCGCATCACTGCCAGATGACCAGAAGTTCAGTTACGCCCGAGGTTGTTTAGGCCGGGCTCTTGTCAGTTTTATAGCAGCCGAAGACAGTTACCGGAACAGAGCTCACGAACTCGATGAAAAAAAACATGAACTGAGTTTAAAAGAAGGCGCCATAGCTTCTCTGGAAGATGAGAAGTCTCGCTATGAGGCAGCCTTGTCAAGGAAGGATGCTGAACTGCAGGCGACACTGACCGAAGTGAATACCCTCAAAACCGAGAAAGAAAACTTACTGCTTGCCCATGATCTCACGTCGGTTGAGTTGGCCAAAGTTGCGGAGGTGGCCAAAGAAAAGGACGAGCAGCTTATAAGGTTAAAGGCTGAGCTTCAGGCCGTCCGCAAGGATCGATCCGATAAGGATGCTGAGCTGATCCGAAGCCGTGAAGCTCACGAATTGGCGATGAACAAACTCCGTCAAGAAATGACTGCCACCGCCGAGCTCAAATTCCAAGAGGGTATCGAAGTCGGCAAGAAATCGGTAGCCGAGCCCGACGACGCAGCTGACGCCGGTGCGGCAACATAATGGGAGCTGGAGTTAAACGCCGCCTTGGCTTTACGGTGGGTGATAGATAGGGTTGATAGCGGTGTATATACCATGGATGAACTGCGCATTTATCTGCTTCACAAGATGGAAAAGTATGGCTTCAACCCTGAGATGAAGAATGCCCATATCCCGGCCGACCAAGACGAGAGAGACTTTGCTGACCGACTTCTAAAGCAGAAGGAAAGTCGGATGTTGGAGCTGGACATGGTGCCCTTGTCGGAAGAGCGGAAGGCGAAAATCAGGCGATCATTTGTTGACATGGTCCTTGAAGTGGAGAAGGCCAAAAAGCCTGAAATGGCTAACATATGCGTGGAGACCATTGCTGAGGCTTTTGTCACCGAAACATTTGAGGGTCTATCGGATGAGGAGCTTTTAAGCGCAATTGTTGGTTATGCTGCGCGCAAGGTGGCAGAGGATGATGCCAAGGCTAAGGGATGGGTGATTGACCCAGTCCCTTCTGACGATGATCGTGTCTTGCATGAAGATGGTGACGTCGTCATAATCAAAGAGAGCGACGTCGTCCGAGCACTGGAAGAGAAGGAAGAGGATGTCGTTCAGCGCCTGAGCCAAAGATTGATTGAGCACCTGGATGGCGTTGAGAAGGACAAGGCTGGGATGGAAAATCCTCAACTCTCTGATGCAGGAAAAGCGTCGTCGTCAGGGACTAAAGAAAATTGATGTGTTTACATTGTCTTGTTGTTTATTTTTTCTTTTGAGAATGTACTGTTATTTGGTTTTGAAATGGAATATGAATGTTTGATGAATGGGATATTTGTTTCGCGCATGTTTTAATGATTTGTCATGTCGGAAAAGATGGGTAAATATTTATCAAGTTTAAAATTTCCGACATAATATTAGAGTAATAATTTATACAAATTACTGACGTCGGCGTAATCTTACAGCACTTCCGACATCAAACTTTCCTTTATCGGAAACAATTTATAGCTTATCCGACATCTGCGGGCTCCTTAATCGAACAAATCATAAAAGATTTGCTATTTACTGGAAATATTTATTGTAAGCTCACCAAATCATCGTTGGGATTCGGTATCGTAGAGCATAAGCCTCCCCAAACCATCTTCAGGGCTTGGAAGTATCCGGCTTTGCTGCGTTCGGCTAGGTCATACCATCTTCAGGGTATGAAACACGTTTAGCCTTAGCAACGAGGACCGATTTATTGTGGTCCGAGTGATCGAACAAATTACTGGGGTTCGTCACACAAATTTTATTGATAACAAAACATGATTCCTGTACAGCAGTAGGACAAAAACCTTTTTTTACACGTCGGGGACAAGACCTTTGACATCAGATTTACTGGTGGTATTTCTTCAGATATGTCGTGTGCCAGGGATATTGAAGGGGAACACCGTCTAACGTTTCAAGTCGGTAAGCACCATTGGAGATTAGACGATTTACTTTAAAGGGTCCTTCCCACTTTGGTTGTAACGGGCCGACATGAGCACCAGTGACCCTTTTCAGGACGAGATCCCTTTTAACAAACGAACGTGGCTTGAGTCTCGAGTTTATATATTTTTCACTACGTCGTTTATAAGATGCATTGCGAACTTCAGCGTCAGCACGTAATTCATCGAGCAGATCGAGGCTGGCCTTCAAGTTTGCTGGGTTGGTTTCTTCGGAGAAGTGAGTGACCCGATATGTCGGAGAGGCAAGTTCAACCGGTATCACAGCTTCAGTTCCATAAGCTAACGAGAACGGAGTTTCTCCAGTTGAATTTCTTGTCGTCGTTCGATAAGACCAGAGGACATAAGGCAATTCATCGGGCCACGATCCTTTTGCAGCTTCAAGTCGAGTTTTCAGGCCATTCTTGATAATCTTGTTTACGGCCTCTATCTGTCCATTAGCTTGTGGGTGATAAGGTGACGAGAAGAAATGCTTAATGTCGTAATCTTCACAAAAACCTTCAAATCGTTTGCCTTCAAACTGACGACCGTTGTCGGTTATAATGGAGTTGGGGACCCCAAACCGACAAACGATTGATTTCCAAACAAAATCCACCATTTTTTGCTCGGTAATGGTGGCAAGGGGCTCAGCTTCAACCCACTTGGTAAAGTAATCTGCAGCTAATATAACAAACTGAACTCCTCCTTTTGCTGTCGGAAGCGGGCCGATCAAGTCAATTCCCCATTTTGCGAACGGCCATGGACTATATATTGATTTGAGGAGTTCAGGATGTTGGTTAACGTTGGGAGCAAATATCTGGCATTTGTGGCACCGTCGCACCCAATCCGCAGCATCTTTCCGAAGAGTAGGCCAGTAGTAGCCTTGCTGGAGAATTTTATGAGACAAAGTTTGAGCTCCTTGGTGGGTGCCGCAGACTCCTTCATGTACTTCTTGCAAAATTCGTTGAGCATCTTTCTCCGACAAACATTTGAGCAATGGGGTAGAATACCCGCGTTTATATAATGTCCCTTCATCGATGGTGTAATGAGCAGCACGAACACGGAGAGTACGAGCTTCTTTCAAGTCTTCAGGTAAGGCCCCGGTTCGAAGATAGTCGATGATTGGGTCCATCCATGTAGAATTTGGGGTTACTGAGGCGGCATCAACCATAACGACGTCGGTAGAGACTGTGGATGAGGTCGCCTGTTGGGTAATTTGCACAAATTCAACATTATCCAAGTCGGTTGATGAGGCTAGTCGCGAAAGAGCATCTGCCTGGACATTGGATGACCGAGGTATATGCTCCAGCGTCATTTTAAATCGTGCCAGCTTCTTTTTAACGAGATCAAAATAGGGCAACAGCCGTGGTTCCTTGACTTCGTAAGTGCCGTTGATATGACTGACTAGCAACTGGGAGTCGGAAAATATCCGAAGAGAGGAAACATTCATGGATTCGGCAAAGTGTAATCCTGATAAGAGGGCCTCGTACTCGGCTTCGTTATTGGTGGCTGGGAAAGTAAATGCCACAGAGTAACAAAATACTTGCTGATCGGGACTAACCAGGACAATTCCCCCCCCCCCAGCTCGCATAGCGGTGGACGACCCGTCAATGTAGAGAGTCCACGTCGGATCTTCAATGGATGAATCGACAGTGGGAGTAAATTCAGCAATGAAATCGGACAGTACTTAGGCCTTGATAGCGGTTCGCGGTCGGTACTGTATATCGAACTGTCCCAACTCAATTGCCCACTTAATCATTCTTCCTGACATGTCAGGTCGGTGAAGGACTTGTCGGAGAGGATATGTCGTGAACACAACAATTGAGTGCTCCAAAAAATATGGGCGCAACTTTCGTGCAGCAATGATCAGAGCATAGGCCAGCTTCTCCATATGCGGATATCGCAACTCAGCGTCATGCAAGGCCTTGCTAATATAATACACTGGAAACTGCTGAAGTCCGTCTTGACGTATAAGGACAGCACTCACAGCAACGTTACTTACACCAAGATACAAATAGAGAGGCTCATCGGGAAGTGGCTTTTGCAACGTTGGTAACTGCAAGAGAACTTGTTTAATGTTGTCAAAAGCATTCTGGCATTCCACGGTCCATTCAAACGGCTTCTTCTTTTTGATAGCGTCAAAGAATGGTTTACAATGATCTGTAGATTTCGAAATGAACCGATTAAGAGCTGCCAGTCGACCAGTTAAGGCTTGGACGCCTTTGAGAGATGTCGGGGGAGCTAGGTCAAGTATGGCTTGAATCTTGGCGGGATTGGCTTCGATCCCTCTTTGGCTTACCATGTACCCTAGAAACTTCCCTGATCCAACTCCGAAAGTACATTTTTTGGGGTTGAGTACCATGGAATATTCTCGGAGTATATCGAAGACTTCGGAGAGATGAGCAATATGATCGGGAGCCTGCTCCGACTTCACCAACATGTCGTCTACATAGACTTCCATGGTATGGCCAATTAAGCGAGCAAACATTTTGTTGACCAATCTTTGATATGTGGCCCCTGCATTCTTCAACCCGAAAGTCATCATAACGTAACAATAAAGGCCTCGAGCTGAATAGAACGAGGTATGCTCAGCATCATCAGGGTGCATGGGAATCTGATTGTAGCCTGAATAGGCATCCAAAAAACTCATAAGTTGGTGTCCCGACGTAGCGTCTACCATGTAATCGATGTGTGGAATGGGATAGCTATCTTTCGGGCACGCTTGATTCAAGTCAGAGAAATCTATACAAAGACGCCAAAGGCCGGTTGCTTTCTTAACTAGAACAGGGTTCGATATCCACGTCGGGTACTTGGCTTCTTTAACAAATTTATTATCGATGAGCTTATTTACTTCCTCTTCAAGAGCCTTCTGGCGATCCGGACTAAATTTCCGACGTTTCTGAATAACCGGTTTGACAGTCTTGTCCAAATTGAGACGATGACATGCCTTCTGTGGGTCGATTCCTTTCATGTCTTCATGCTTCCATGCGAATACATCAGTGTTTGACTGGAGGAATTGAATCAAACTTGACCGAAGGGGTTCCTGCAGGTTGGCCCCAATACGCAACGACTTCTGTTGTTCTAACCCGTCCACGTAAATGATCTCAATATCTTCAACAGGTTCCGCTCGGATATGATGACTTCCATCTTTGAACTGCATCCTTGGGTCTATATCCTCATGTATTTCTATGTCTTTTTCATGGGAAGATTGTTCTTGGCCAAGGATTCCTGTTGCTATTTCAGACAAGACCGACGTCATGGGGATGTCGGTATCGGATGTCGGTACTTGAGGCATG
>CACSLK010015970.1:1980179-1990192 GCA_902706635.1 Striga hermonthica
GGAGCTAAATCCATGAGGTAGTTTGATAGAAGATTTTGATTGAATGGTTTTTTATTAACTATTTCACCAAGTAATAATTATAATGAATATTACTCCATTTATTTTTTTTTTATTAATATTTTTATTTTTTCTACAATCAAATTTTACTTCTCTAAAATTCATAATTATTTAAAAAAAAATATAAATCGATGAAGATCATTAATAAAATATTCAATTATATTGCCTCGGACAAATGGAAATATAAAACAAAACAACAAAGCAATACAAACATTTTAAGCGTTAGTTAGACATTTTTTACTCTTTTTTTTCGTCAACTTGATCAGCCCAGGGTGATTAAATTTCCTGGCTACGCCCCTGCTAGCCCTTACCTAGTGGCGTCAGGAGGAAGGCGAGAGTGCATCGGCCGTGGATGAGTGGTGGAGGCTGTCTACCGACGAGCCTGGACGACGGCTGAGGGAGCAAATCTGGGAGGAATTGATGGACGCCGAGGACGAGCGGTTTTGGGGGATCTGGTCGCGAGGAAGAAAGGCAGAAGTTTTCCTTTAATTAGCACTTGTCTTTTAACATATAACTCATAAAAAAAAATAATTAGGTTTGGAATAGCCATAATGTACTAGACATTTATGGTCATTTTTAAGATAACTACTTAACTAGTACAGTATGTCGGGAGCGTTTATTACATACCTACTTTTAGAAAGGTATTTTTGTATTTAAATTGTCTCATGACATTAAAAATTTTCATGAAAATGAAATTTATATATCAATGAAAACTTTATTATGTAATGGGTGTTCAAATTTTATCTAAAATTGTGTTCTATTAGTTGTTAGTTAACAAATAACGTTTTTAAAAAAATATTAAGGGATCTTAATTTTATTAAAAAAATCTAGTAGAAAAAAAAAGTAGAGATTTGAGGGATTTTCACACCATCTTTTTTAAATCTAATTCAAAAAATTTGCTTAAGAAAAATTAAAAAGAATCATTAGTTTTTCCTAAAAATGAAACCGTATTTCCTATCAATACACAATTTTTTTCTCAAACAAATTGATCCAAATATTTGGCTAAAACAAAGTGAAATCATCAATTTTTTTAAAAAAAAAAATGCAACCGAATTTTTTTAACCTTGCACTGTTTTTTTTTTTTTTTACCAAACAAATTGAATTGAAATTAGTTTAATAAAAAAATTAGTATATTTTGTTAAGATTTATGCAACAGTTTCTTTCTTAAAAATTTGATATGAACTTAACAAAAAAAATATGATATGAACTTACCAAAAGTTGCATACGATTTTAAAATTGATTTGATTTTTTTCTAAAATAATTGGATAAGGTTTGCCGTTAAATATCAAAGATGAATCAATTTTCTTACGAAATATAATTTTGAATGTATATCCCGTCCAAATCTCAAATTTGTTTTAAAATAAAAATTGCACATGGTTTTATTCCATTTGCACACATTTTTTGAAAGAAAAAATTATTCAAAAAGATAATAAAAAAAAATGTTAAGCATTATATAACTATTTGTTTCCTAAATTTGTATCCAATTTGCATAGTTTTTAAATAAATTGTATTTCAATATGTTTTCATAAATAATTGACTCATTTTTGCCATAAGAATCTCCCAAATATGTTACAAAAAAATAGGATTCAGATTTTGGTAACAAAATAAAAAAGGATACGAAAAAAATGGGATTCAAATTTTGGCATAAATTAAGAATCTCCAAATTTGTTAAGAAAAATGAGATTTAGATTTGTTACTAAAAAATTCACATGTGTTTTTTTTTTTTTTGAAATTTCCACTAATAGTAAGTCAAACCATTTATTTTTTAGACAAACTTACTATAAAGGTATTTTTCCAACAACCTTTTTATATAGACTAGTACGCGACCCGCGCGTTGCGCGGCCTGGCGTTAAAAATAATTTGGGTGAATTTAATTTAATATACATAAAACATGTATAGAGTTAATAAAAAGTATGATAATATTTTATTTAATATATTTAGATATTCTCTTGAATATAATCTTAGTAATCGATGAATTGTATTCATTATGATGTTATAAATAAGAATCATCAAACAGTTGGAATCGGTGATTCTAAAAATAACATATTACTGATTGTGAATATAAAATATTGTTTTTTTAACAAAAAATGTTTTTCACAATAATGAATACCATAGTTACATATACTATCTATAACGATCATTATATTTTTTTAATGCTTTCTACACATAATTAGTTTTTTGTTATTTGAATTATCCACGTAGGATTTAACAAAATTATTTCACAGCCATGAGTGTTAGCATGTAAGTACCAGTGAACAATTAAATATAAACTTAGTTATTTACTTGAACAAACAATTATACTATTTTTTTAATGGAACATCAAACTTAGAAATTGTAAAAATTTATTTCTAGATGATAAATGTAGTTTTGGAGTAATTTTCACATTTACAACGGCAATAATTCTCATTTACACGGCAATTATTCCTATTTTCATATTTTGTTTCACTTTATAAAGTATCACATAATCCGCTTATATTGGTTAAGAAATCGTAAACTTTGTTTGCAAAGTATTCGCTGAAAGTTGTTAAAAAAAATTAGAACCACTTTTGAGGAGATACACTTTGATTACTAATTTTCAATTTTTAACGCATGAGATAATTGATTGGAAAATAATGTACAGATTCCGGTTTTATTGGATTGAATAAAATCTAAACTGATGTTGCAATTAATCCTCATTTGTTAACAAAATATGAACAAAAATTTAACAAATATTCCAGTTTTAATGGAGAGAATAAAATCAAAACTGATTTTGCAATTAATGCTCATTTGTTAACAAAATCTGAACAAAATATTAACGCATGAATTTATTTTATTCCTTAATTTTGTGATAATTAATTTTACATGTGGGACATCCATGTTTATTCTTTTTTTTTTTTTGTTATTTTTTTGGTGTCCATGTTTATTTCTTAAAGTAGTAACTATTACTTAAAGTAGTAAGTCAAAGCATTATTTTTTATAGTCAACCTTACTATTTTTGTATTTTTCCAACAACCTCTTTATATTACTATAGATATAGATATAGATATAGATATAGATATAGATGAATAAAGCTACTTGTACAATTATTTTGTACAACATGATGTGTCATCATGTAGATAATTGAGATCCAAAAAAATGTGTGGTTAAGATTTGTTCAATGATTGTGATAACTAGTGTTGTCAACTAATGTTGTCAACACTAGTTGTACATGTAGCATGGCCCAATATAGATATAGATATAGATTAATATTACATTTCATATTCTAGGCGTGATTTATAAGGCATAAATTGTTTTCCTCATCTTTCTCTTAATAATATGAAAAATATTACTAACTTAAATTATAAGTATCTTTATAAGTTAATAATTTTTTTATTTATTATTATTTTTCTATATAAAATACATCAGATTAATCATGCTTTGATGAGTTTTGATTTGACATCTATATTGTACATACAAAATAAATAATTAATTATACTTATCATTATAAGAAAAAAATTACCTATTAATATTAATTAAAAAATGTAATTATTTAAATCAATTTAACTACAAATTTATTAAATGATATAATTTAAAGACAAATATAATAATATAAGACGGTAAGTCATATAAGTGATGGCTGTTATCTTAAATAAAAATAGTTATATAATTATACAAAAAAAGTATTTAAAAATTAAAATATTTTATTATTTTTTTATTTTACATAAATTTATTAACAAACACCCGTGTAATACACGAGTATTGTACTAGTATAATACGATCTAATGGCTACAATGCATTCTTATTTCTTTCACTGAGTACATTTTTCACTTGAACCTATATATATATATATATATATATTAGATCGCATGATCTAGTGGCTACAAAAATTAAAATTATATCTTTATTAAGGGTAATGTGGTAATTTTTCACATACAAATAGTGGGATCCATGCCACACCACTACCAGCCGCCCGTCACCTACCACAACTCATTTCTCTCTTCCCTCTCTCCGCTCTTCCATCCACGACCGTAATAGTGACTAATTTTTCTACATACAAATAGTGGGACCCATGCAACACCACTACCAGCCGCCACGTCACCTACCACAACTCATTTCTCTCTTCTCTCTCTCCGCCACGTCACCAACTTTTAACACGCACCCACACACCTAACACACGCACACACACGTCACACACACATACACATACAATATCACACATGCACAACACAATTAATTTACACACACACACACACACACACACACACACATAGAGTAACGCGAAACCGCCCGACCTCCACGCCGCAGCGCCCGACCTCCACGCCAGATCCGACAAACCTCCATCCCAGTTCCTACCCACAGCGCCGCTGACCACCGCTCTCACTTGACGGCTTTCGGCGACCGTTGGACTACACACATGGAGTTCGTCGTAGTGAACATCTACCAGAGAAGACAACAACATCGACTCGCCGGTTGAAATTCGTCGCCAGTCGTCTCCCTCGACCTCCTTATCCTCGCCGGAATCGATACGGGTGATGTGGTTGTTGAAGACGAGGCCGGCCATGGAGACGCCAAATGGACCCCGTACGTCACAGAGATGCTGGAGGAGGCGACTCAGACGGTGGAGTCGTTGGGGAGGCGTGGGTCAGAGATGTTGGATGAGGTGACTGGGACGACTCCCGCCGTCTTTGTTGTAGTCGCCGAAGACATTCAGCCGGCGACTTGGGTGGAAAGCTTCGAATGGGGCCCTCGCCGGATGGTCTGCCTCCGTTGGAAGCTCGCGTCATTGCCGACGGGAGTAAAAGCGGCGACTGAATACTCAGTTTCAGGTGATGTGATATTGGGGGGTTTATTGTGATATTAGATTATATTTAGGGGCCTAGTTGTAAATTTAATAATTTTAGTTATATCTCAATTTAACCTATGGGTCAAATCTGTAATTTTTAAAAATATATAAAAGGATATTACATTCATTTATCTTTTAGATACATGAAATAATAAATAAAAATTATTAAATAAAAATAAGATAGACTATTAAAATATTATTGAACATATTGCATATTATTGACTGACGAGTTGTATTTTTTTGTCAATAAGATTGCACTTTAGCATAACAAATGCACGGTAAATGATAATTAAATTACTAAAATAAAATATTAAATACAAAAATTATAAATACTGAATATATTTTATTATACAAATAATTTGATAAGTGTACAGTAATTTTAATTAACATACATATTATTTTTTTTTTAAATGAAATACACGTTAGTGTTTGGTTTCAATTTGGTTGGGACGAAAGTTTGGTCCTTTCACATTGCACAGAAGCGGCCAATAAACGTGCATATTAATGATAGTCATAATGCATTTTGTGTCTGTAATATTGTACGTTAGCGTATGTACCGAATGAAATGAACCGAAATATATTTTTTTTTATACGGTTTATATATGTAGGTTCATTGTTCATTAATTATTTACTTCTGAAAAAATTGATTCGATTTTGATTTTTTTTGTTTTTAATAATCAACGACTATATAAAAAATAGTATATATATATATATATATATATATATATATTATGACTTTTGAACCCAAAAAAACTATTAAATAAAAATATCAAAGCACTAAATATATTTTATAATATAAATTATAAATTATTTTGTTTATTTAAATTAATGTACAATTACTTCGGTGGCTCATGCGGGTATAATCAAAGAATATAATTATTTTTTATTTGTTAACATTATGGTTATACAAAATGCATATTAATGACTATCAGATTACAATATCGACCAGACTAAAATCTTCGGTTCGAGATTTTATATTTCGGTTCTATTATTTGTATTTATTCTTAAAAACATAGTTATTTCATGCCGACTTTGATTTTTAAGATTTATAAATCATCGAACCGAAAAAAGTATATAAAACATAATATTATTATTTTATATATATTAATAACAATAAGTACATATAAAAAATAATAACTATACTTTTATTAATTACGCATTTAACCCATGTCCTCAATTGTATTATATTAGATGTTTGTATAACTGTAATCAAGTCTTTACATCTAATCAAATTCTCAAGAACACATCCCAAAACCTGAGCCTCCACCACTTGCTGCCAACCCACAGTGATGTCCGCTGCCGAAGTTGGTCGGTGAAGTACGCCGTTGACGTTCACTGGCAACTGACCGGCGAACGGAAAAACGATTGAGGAGCTCGCCTCCTTGAAGTGGCGGACTGAAACTTTGCCGGTGGCGGCAGGAACAGGAGATAGACGGCGTCGTCGTTGATGGAGGAGAATGCAACGTCTGGCGGCAACATGTGTCATCTGGTGTCGAGTCCGACAGGCGGCGTTGGCCGTCGATCCGGTGGCGCAGCTCTGTGTGTGAAAATTGTGTGTTTAGTGCGTGTGATTTGTGAAGTGTGTGTGTGTGAGAGACGGGCATGTAGGGTGGGTGGGGTGATGGGTGTATTGCGTATATAATAATTAATATAATTGGGTCCCACTATTGGTGCTATTATTTTTAATTACAATTTTATCCCTAATAAGTGGTCAAATGTTAATGTTTGACCACAATATGTTAACTTTTTTACCTTATTGTCATTACATGTTTGACTGTTATTAGTATATTTTTACTTTATCATGATCATTGATAAATTAGATCCAATAGTCTATAATTAAATCATTCTTATCTTTTTTACTATCTTTTTTCTCATAATGATCCTTATGACAAAATAACAAAAACAGTAAGCAAAAATTAAATGCATGCTAATACGAGAAACTTTATTTAAATTTTTTTTTTTTTATTTTGAACAAAATTGGGCAGCATTTAACGCTCCCACCAAAATTGGGTTTTGTTCAATTCAAATTCAAAAATTGTGGTTGTACGTGAATATTTTTTCAAAAAATTTGGAGCGATTTACCAACATTTTTGGACGGAATTATTGACAATCCATTCCTTAAAAATCTCGACTTCAAAATCAGCTATATATCGAATTGTATGCATTTAAAAATTCAAAAACACCATGCACGTTTTGTTCAATTCAAATTCAAAAATTGCGGCTGTAATTTTTTTTCAAAATTAAATATTATTTTTTTCAAATTGTATTTTAGCTTTCAATATACTTGACACAAATCATTATGTAATGTATTTCTTTTGTTTGATTAATGAAAAATAATAAATCAAAACATTGAATAGACCATATTAATATAAAAGAGAAAATATAATTTAAACTCAAATTAAATTATAAATTGTGTAACGCGTGCATCGTATGTGTACTTTGCTAATTATATTAAAAAGATATCAACAAGTTATTTTTCTCGCTTGTTCAAACACTTTGCGGACTGGTTCAACGGATTTGGGTAGTAGAAGTTGCAGTTAGAGATGTTAAATGGTCCTTGGCCTGATGGGCCGACCCGTTTAGCTCGGAAAAAAAACAGGGTTAGGTCCTTTTATTAGTAGCCCATTTAAATAAGGGCTTTTTAGGCCCGAACCGTTTAGCCCGAAGCCCACTAGGGCTAGCCCGAACTCGCTAGGGCTGGCCCGTTTAACTAGGATTGAGCGGTGTAAATGTTTGTATCAAGTAAGTAATATGCTCTTAAATTACTTGTATATTACAATTTTGGTATTTCACTTCACATATAAGTATGAGTTGTAATGAATTATTATGATTTTGAAAGAAAATTATTAATAATATTGTTATTGTACTTCTTACGAAAATATTTAAGCCAATCAGATAGACTAATAAAAAACACATGAAACATAGTGATAGACGGTAAATACTAAATAGCCGTTAAAAACAATTTTTAACTGGCCGTTTTTATTTTTATTTTTATATATTTTTTACTCTTTTTATTTATTATTATTCTTTTATTGTTATTATTATTATTATTATTATTATTATTATTATTATTATTATTATAGCCCACATAGCCCGTTTAGCCCGAAGCCCGCTAGGGTTAGGATTAAGTCCCTTTTTTTATAGCCCGTTTAAGTCCGGACTTTTTAGGCCTGGACCGTTTAACTCAAAGTCCGCTAGGGCTAGCCCGAAACCGCTAAGGCTAGCCCGTTTAACATCTCTAGCTGCAGTGATATGAGGCTACCATAAATTGATTACCAAGTCAATGGCCACGCATTGCACACTAATTAAAAGAAAATACTCATGTCATTAATCTATAAGTAGGATGCTTCATAGACAGTTGATATATAAAAATGGAAACTATTATTTAATTGTGGTATTCAGCAGATTCGGACTGCAACCACATACTATATATTAACTAAAATTGGCAAATAATTGATGCCTCGCACCAAGTCGCACCTTGAGAAAACGAGTAAAATTATATGATCACACTATAAATACCACCCAAACTTACATAATTTCCCATCAATTTTAAATTTTAAATATTGATACAAATATATCCATGGGTGCCTTCACCTACGAAACCGAAATCGTCTCTCGAATCCCGGCCGCGAAGATGTTCAAGGCTGGCGTAGTTGATGCGGACACCCTCATTCCGAAAATCATGCCCGAGGCCATCAAAAGCGTCGAGATCTTGGAAGGTGACGGTGGTGTGGGGACCACCAAAGTGATTCATTTCGGGGAAAACGACCCGTTCAAGAGCGTGAGGCACCGTGTAGATGCTATCGACGGGGACAATTTGAGCTACGGCTATAGCATCATCGGTGGGGATGCGTTGGGCGGCATGCTTGAGTCGATCGCGTATCGTGTTGAGGTCGTCCCGAAAGAAGACGGTGGGTGCATTTGCAAGATCGCGGGCACTTATCACGGGAAGGAGGGCGTGGAGCTTGACGAGGAGAAGATTAAGGTGGGGGAGAATAAGGCCGTGATGATGTTCAAGGCCATTGAGGGTTATCTCCTGGCTAATCCTGAGGCCTAGCAAGAGACAAGGACTACTCTGTGTGTATGTTAGCCTTTGATTGGCTATGATGATTATTTACTGTCTTCTGAATTTCTTCCTTTTTATGTGTGTTTGTGTTGTGCATTGTCACCAAAGATGTTTTCCATTTATGTTATTTCAAACTCTACTAATAACGACTTATCAAATTAAGAAATAAATGTGTGTGTAATACGTTGGAGATAGTTCGCCTTTAAGATGTCACGCAGTGATATCTGATTTACTAAGGAACTAGTACGACACCCGTGCACTACCGGATGCATGAAAACATAATTTGAACAAAAAAAAGTAAAATAATTTAGTTATTGTAAGTACATACAAAATAAATAGATGGAATTAAACCACCATATAACTCGTCAGCTCTCATTTATCTACATTCGTCACTGCAGCACAGGCGCGACAGTGCGTCTGCATGGGCCAGCAGTGGGACGTCGCGCGAGGCCCTGCTCTGTCTCGCCAAGCACGTTCTCCCTGCGCCTGAGCGCTAAGCCGGCTCCTGAGAGCTCTCGAGAATGTCGCAAGCTGGTCGCTGCGAGCCGTGGCGCCTGGACGACCTCGACAGCTCGATGTTGGTCGTTCAAGCAAGCTCGCGAGCACTACAACAAAAATTGATTCAGATAACACTTCTTATATAACGTTCTTTTAAGAAAGTGCTATGCTAAGAGAAAGGAACACACAGATGACACTCGTTTTACCAAGCGCTATACGATGAGAACAAAAGATAACACTTTTCTTTAAAAGTGTTATAGCAAATACAACACTTGTAGCAAATATAACACTTATACCCTACAACTGAAAGAGAACACTGGTAACTCCCTCCGTTCGTGCGGACTAGGAAGATTTAAAAAAATTGCAACTCCTCAGACCCTCATTCAACAGAACCATCACTGTTAACGCAGCCAACTTCCCCACCTTCTCCATCACCACTGATCATCGGCGGCGGTAAGATTTTACTTTTGGTCATGTCCACCCTCTTCTTGCTCCTAATCTTTATTCACTCCCTCTGAATTTTTGTTTATATGTTGTCCATAAAGGCCGAACATTGCTCGTTGAAATTGATTCAGTATAGTGGAGTGGAGA
>CACSLK010015970.1:1997055-2008167 GCA_902706635.1 Striga hermonthica
ACTAAAAATGTTGTCTATCAAGAAGTTTTTCATAATTTGTAATACCATATAATATTGTACTTTTACTATCTATTCAATAATAATGTTATTTATTTGTCATTTACTTTTTATTATATATATATCTATATATTTTAATGTATTTATTAAAATATTTTAATAAATATGTTCCGTGGGTGAAGATACTAGTATGATATAATGTAGTAATGAAAAAAAAAAACAATTATTACATTTAACGTACATGCAAAAATGGAATGATTAGTTTCCATATTTAGATAAAAAAAATGAGGGGAAAATTTTTATGACGTTATTAATTAGATAGCCTGCAATAGTATAAGAAATTTAAGAAATAGAGAAAATAATTATCTATGTATATTGAAAAAGAGAGGTAAAAAATCATTTAGGGAAACTTTTAAAAAATTGGTCAATAAATGTTTTGACTTCCCATTTGTGGAAAGTATTTTAAAAATTTAAAAATTAATAAATTTTGATATTCATTTTCTTTTAATTTTAAATCATTTCAAAAATCATTCCTTAATTTTCGGTGTAATTTTTTTTTTTTTCCATAGGAATCGCATTAATTTTTTTTAACAAAATTGTACAGTTTTATGCCAAATATAAAACGTGGTAATCATCTTAAAGAACTTAAGAAAATCTGGACTTTCCTTAATGATTCGTGATTTGGCAAAAAAAAATGTGCTAATCTTCTCAAGGAAACAAAATCAACATCATTTTGTGAGAAAAAAAAAAAAAGCGTGTAAATCTTAATAAAATACTATTTCACTAATGTTTGACGATTTGGCCGAATTTTTGTTTAAACAAAACAAATTCCAATTGATATATAAAATATGAATATGTAACAATATACGAAAAAGAAACATTTGAAATTTAATAATGCAATCTATACTTATATAAAAAGTCATCTCATTCACTAGAATTAGTAGGAAAAAAAAAGTCAAAAACAATTAATGCATTCCATTTCTATCATTTTTTTTCATTTGTATTATTATTTTATAGCTAAAAAACCGGTCTACATTAATTCCATCCATAACTGATGTGTTTTGCAATAAAACTGGACAGAGTAAAAACACGTCTCATTTCAAATTTAAAATTAATTATTAAAATTTCTTATCATTTTGTTACATTAAAATTCTTAATGAATTGTTTGCCATAAAATCGGCCAAAATAATAATTGCATAGAATTCAAGTAAAAACATTTCTCATTTAAAACATTTATCATTTTGTTAACATCAGACGAAATTAATAATTGCATAGAATTCATGTATGGTTTTATATCAATGATGTTTAATAATAGCACAGAATTTCAAAGATGTTTATTTATTATAAAAAAAAATAAATTCTAAAAAACCATTTGTGTATATTTTTTATAATGTTTGTACAAAATATTTTAATTTCAATTATTGACATAATTTAAATTAATTACATTAATAAATTATTAAATTTTTTAATTACATAAAACAAAAAAAAGAAGAAAACTACATCTATAATGTATAAATAATTATAATGACATTATATCACAATAGATTTTATAATAAAATAATATAATTATTATACGAGGAACAAGATTACGTAATATTTTTTGTTTTCTTAGATCAAGGAATAAATATATATAATAAAATCAAATTTATATTGGTATAAACATGTGAGCGAGATAATATATTAATTATATTCAATGGGCACTTTCCGAAGCGGCTGGGTAATCCCGACTCCAAAGGCTCCGTTTGTATTCCCCTGTATGGTCGTTCGATTACATTGACCTCTCCTGGCAACGTCGAGACTCACTCCGGGCTAGCGCTACCAGGCTCAGGTTTAATGTCCCGACAAAAAAAAAAAAAAAAAANAAAAAAAAAAAAAAAAAAAAAACTGACGTTGATGAAAAGAGGTAAAAAGATAGATGATCAAACTCTATTATTTTTTTGGTCTGAACGGACAAGCCCTATAGTCCACTCATTTAAGATCTGTGTGAATCACACGAGCTACTTAACTGAAAACTCTATGGAAATTACTCATTTAATACTTTTATCCCGTGCATCGCACGAGCTACGTAAAAAGAGTAATTATTAGATTGCAATATGAGAATTTTTTATTTTATTTGGCCAGGCCAGATTTATCATGTAAATAATTTTTTTCCCACAATAAATATCAATTAGTTTACCTCTCAATATTTTCAACAATCTCATTAACACAACCAAATAATAAATATAATTCACTATTATATATCTTTCCAACAAAATAACGTTATTTACTCACTTACATCTATATCTATATATATATATATATAATTGCTAGCTAATCATTAAATAAAACCTCATAAATAAAACCTATTTAATAAAACCTCATTTATTTTCCCTCCAAAAGAAGTTACAAAATTTTTCACCTTAATCATTAATACACCTTATTAAGTGTAATCATGTAAACAAATTAATAACATTAACTATTATTATTATAATAGCAAAAAAATAGCATTAACTACTATAATAATAATAATAATAATAATAATAATAATAATAATAATAATAATATCTTGAAACAATAAAATTGTTTATACTTATGTAATTTATATTTAGTGTGAAATATTATGAGTTGGTAATAGCATTAACTATTATATAATATAATAGCAAAAAAATACATGATTACACTTAATAAGGTGTATTAATGTGAAAGGCATAATGAATGACAAATTTTGTAACTTCTTTTGGAAGAAAAATAAATGAGATTTTATTAATTAAGTTTTATAAATGCATGATTACACTTAATTACGTTTTATGAATGATATTATTATTATTATTTTAATTTTGTACTTTATGAAACAATTTTCTATAGAAATAATTAGTAAATAGTTTTAATAGTATAGTAAAAAAAAACTTTAAAATCTTATAAACAATTGTCGTTGTAATAAGAATAGTAATAATAATAATAATAATAATAATAATAATAATAATAATAAAGTTTTCAAGTAAATTATTTGACCATGATCCCTCCAAATTATAAAAATTACATTACTCACAATTTTTTTAATCAATATAGTGATTCATAAGTACTCAAATAATTTATATAAATATTATTTTATTTTTACTAATGATTAAATCTTAAAAATGTGGTACTAGAATTTTAATATTAAATTCACATATCTTGAAAATGTGATATTTTATTATCTATAATTTTAATATTAAAATATTACTTATAATATTTTATGGCTAATGAGCATTTAAAATAACCTCATAAATTATACCTAGGTGGCATTTTTCCACCAATTTCCGTTACTGTTCATTTATTTTTCGTTTTTTATTTTCTTTATTAAAAACTACTCAATTTGGGAAGAAGAATTGACTGTTTTAAAAATGACAACAAATTAATTCTGCATTCATAACAAGTTAATGAAAATATTCCTAGATTTTTTTAAATATATTAATTAGTCTCAACAAATATCATTAATTATTTTCTTAATTGCAATTATTTTTTATATGCATAGTAAATTAAAAGAAACTAATGAAAAAAAAATTTACATATCAAAAAAAAAACAACCAACCAAAAAAAAAAAAATAAATTAAATTTTTTAAAAAATCAGAAACTCCTCCCGACAATTCCTGCAAAAAATAAATAAATTAAAGATCAACTAAATTCATTAATTATAATTATCAAATTACAATTCCAAAAATTGAGATCGAAATCTCAAAATAGGAGGCAAGAATCCAAAAAGATGCGGGGATTCCGAAATATAAAAAAATGCTTTGATATTATTTATACAAATTCCAATCATCAATATCCCCACATTTATTTTCTCATATTATAACTCTAATAAAAATTATATTTTAAGTATCCCATATTTTTTGCAAATCTCATAACTCCAATAAATATTAAATATTAAATGTGGACGGTCAATATCCTATATTTTTGTCTCATGTCATAACTCTAATAAAAATTAAATACTAAATATCCCTATTTTATACATTACAATCAGCTTAAATATTGTTTTCAATATTATAACCGTTTTATCCATGAAATCAAAATAATGAAATTTTAACCAATAAAAGTTGATCTGGTATTTATAATACATTCTGTACATGGAAAAAAAAAAAAAAAAAAACTATATAAACCTCAATCACAATATTCATTTGTCATTTTCAAGACATCAAAAGACGTGCACAAAACAATGTTTAAAAGAACTTTCTCTACCAAACTCTACTACCACTCAAAAAGCATACAACAACCCAAACGTCATACATCGCAAGTCAGGGTTAACAGGATATAACAAATTGACCAGCAAAAGCAGCAGACAAGAAAGCACACAAGATGGAAATGATGCCTTGGGAAAAATCAGTAAAATATTTTGGTGATATATATAGATTAATACCTTTTGCTGCTCCATACACTCAAATGATTATACACGTTGTGTATAGATAGTACACTCCTCTTTATCCACTGCAACTCGATTTCAATAATAATATCTACAGTCACGGAAAGAAGTGTTATATGAATGTTGTGATACAATAAACAGATAATGAAAGAATGTTACTTATCTGATGTTTAGGAGTACAATATGAATGTAGATATTTTGTACACTACTCACAAAAAGAGTGATACTTATGAGATTCAGAGTACAAAATAAGAGTAAGTAGGATAAGAATGACTGTATGTATGTGTCACATTAGATCTAACATAGATAAGATCATTCCATACAGACCTAACATAGACAAGAATGACATATAAAAAACAAAATGAAAGCAAATTAAATTGGAAAATCAAATTACCTTTGTTACTACTGCATGTTGAATCATTGATTTCTGGTGAAAGATAATCAACCATTTATATAATAATGTATACGGAACTATTAAAAAAAAATATAAATATAAATTAAATAGTTATAAACTTATATCAAATGAAAAAAAAAAAAAAATTGGTTTTTGCACCAGATGTGTTAGTTTTTATAGATAAAATAAAAATAAAAATAAAAACTTTAGTTTCTTACTAGATTTGTTATCTATTTACAACTTTTTTATGAAAACGGAACAAAAAAGTGTTGATGATTTTAGATAACCAAATGTTTTATTATACACGAAATCCGAACAAAAAACCGCGGCGAATAATTTATGTGATAGCAACACAGGCTAACAACCATCTTTCAGATTTTTGTCATGTGCTCTGCCGAAAGTTTTTCTAGAAACTTACTCAGATCTCAAGAGATCTTCATAGTAATTTAAAGATTTGTTAAAATCTGGAAAATAAAACTTTAAAGGTGCTCATGTCCGTAAAAAAAATGCTTCAAAATCAAAAAAAAAAAAAATGTCGTAAATTATTGAAAAACAAATAAAGATTAAAATTAAAAGGAAAAATAAAACTGTAGATTTGAATAGATCTATTATGTTATCGCCCGATTTGGACCAATTTACTATGATTAAGTAAAATAGTTTTGTAAAATCGGGACGATCTTCATATTTCGATCTTTATCAAGGCTCGAAAATATATTTCCGGGTGTTTTTCGATATTTGAGCGTTCAACGGAGAATAATCGCCGATAGAAACAAAAGATTTGGCTTGATCATCGCCGAATATGTTGAAGAAAAATGAAAATGGTTCGTTTTGAGATGCGCCGACAGAAAATCAAAAGAAATGGCGAGATTGACGTGTTAGGGTTTGCTAATATTTAAACTTCCCCCAGTTCTGACCGGATTTTAACAAATACTATAGACTAGAGAACTATGGGCTGGGCTGCTATTACTAGAGATGCTCTCACCTGATATAACAATATATATGGGCTGGGGTGCTATTACAATATATATTGGGTTGCTTTAACAACACATATATGTGTTGCTATTAATAGAGATGCTCCAATAATTATAGTCGGCCCAATAAACTTGCCTCTTAGTTTTTTTATTTGGGTAAAAATATACACAACATTTATTTTTTATCTATTATTTTATAGGTATTATTTGTTAAGTTCTTTAATTTTTTTTACAATTGTTATTTGGCTATAATTTCACATTGTATTATTTAGACAACTAAAACCATAACAAGTTTAAGTTTAATGCATATCATAGTAACATAATAATGGTTTGTAAACTGTAGTGGACAATTTGACTTTATCAATTTTATTATAGAACGTCGTCTGATGTGACAACTGTACGCAATTGGTTATCACTAAGCTCAACAGCCATGTCCTTGAATGCAGGATTTTAATCGGTGCTAGAGCTGGTGATAAGGTCCTTATCCCTAGGCTCACCATCATACCCTCCGATCTGAGGGTACCGTTTAAGTTTCAGCGCATACCGTTTCCGTTAATGGTTTCCTATGCTATGACTATCAACAAGAGTCATAGTCAATCACTGTCCCACGTCGGCATACTATTGCAAAACCTCCATATTCTGTCATGGACAATTATAAGTGACACTATCTAACGTCACTAATCGAAAGATTTGAAGATAATGATTTGTGGTGATAGAGATTGTGACGATAGAAAAACTACGAACATTGTATATAAAGAAGTTTTTAATAATATTTAGATTTGCTTTCTTAGTGTTTTTTTTTTTCAATCATTATGTTATGATTTTACCATTGTTTTTTTTTTTTCCTCTATATTTTCCGTGCAATTGCACGGGTAAAAAACTAGTATTTGTAACTACCACTCATTATCAACTAAAATTTTATTATTTTTATATTTCATCGACTCTTACCATTATATAGATATTTTCTTTCATAAAATCTTATAACTATAATCTTATTTATATTCGTTCACAATCTCAAAAATATTAATATCGCCTTTAGATCTCTATTTCTTGATGATACAATTATTTTCTAAAAAAGAAAATCCATATCCAATAATGACAATATAGTTTGCATTCTCTAAATGACTAAATTTAGTACATAATCTCCAAGGGTGATTACCCCTAATTAGTACTTACCACTATAAATTTGGCTATTGCAATTGTCAATAATACACATCACAAATTTTGTCTTAACCACCATCAAAATTCAATAAAAACTTTTAAACATGAAGAGCATTCCTTCAACCATATTAATTATTTTAGCTCTCCTTCTTGTCACTATATCTGGTGTGTTTTATTTGTTTTCGTTTTCCGCATATAATAATTCACCTGTACTCCTTTCTACTCTTTTCGCTTTTTTTTTTTTTTTTAGCATACGGGGAACCATTCCGTCGAGGTTTGTAATCGTAACAAACCTCGACGGAATGGTTCGGTTAGAAACCTCGACGGAATGGTTCCGTTAACAAACCTCGACGGAATAGTTCTGTAACGGGACCGTAGCATTTTCTGGTTACAAACCTCGACGGAATAGTTTCGTAACGGGACCGTAGCATTTTCCTATAATATATTAATATATTATGTTTTATTATTATTATTATTTTTATTTTATTTTATTTTTTTACTTTTTTTTTATCAGGTATAGAATCATCATCAGAGGTGGAAAAAATAGGAGTGGAGACAATGTCTTTGGGCAGGAAAATAGGCGGAGCAATTGGTATTAAAAAGTACTGTTTTGCGAATTACTGTGACTTTGATAAAGACTGCAAGGACCCTCGCTGTGGCACCAAATGTGTTCGCGTCAGCACGGGCTTCCATATCTGTGCTAATCCTCGAAACTGAACAGCATTATTATGTATCTATCATCGCATTTCTCATGAAAGTTTAAACAGCTGATATTCTACAAGGGTGATTCTTTCTTTTTTTTTTTTTTTGTTGGGGGTGGGGGGGTTTACACAGCTTCAATAGCTCGATCTCGTAACACAGCACTTAAACCACCGATTTCGACACTCGTCTGTCGATAAACCGAATCCAAAACACACGAAACACTCGCGAAATCGGGATGTGTCCTGTCCCCAGCCAGAAACACCTTCCCGGCCCCACCCGACTCGATCCAGCTGCACCCAGGCTGCTTCTTCACTCCATTCTCTCTCATCCGACCCCACACGCCGTATGCCTTCTCTCTCATCCCACTCGCCAAGTACATCTCCGCAAGAATCATGTAAATGCCCGAATTCGTGGGCTCCACCTCCAGAATCCTCTGACAGGCAATCTCGGCCACCGCAATGTTTTTGTGCGCCCTACACGCCGCAAGCAAGGCTCCCCAAACGCTCGTGTGGGCCTCCAGCCCGTTTAGGCTCATTTGGCGCACGAGGCCCATGGCCTCCTCGATAAGCCCATATTTTCCTAATAGATCGACCATGCATGTGTAGTGCTCGTTCATCCGCTCGAAAGAATACTCGTCCCACATGAGATTAAAGTAGTGTTTTCCTTTCCCCACGAGTCCCGCATGGCTACACGCGGATAGTACACCCACGAATGTTATTTGATTGGGGCTCACGTCCGCAAATCTCATCTTTTCAAAAAATTCAACCGCTTTTTCACCGTGCCCGTGGTGAGCTAGCCCGCATATTACCGAGTTCCATGAGATTATATCACGACGGGTCATGGAATTAAATTGAAACAATGCCGACTCCATATTCCCACACCGAAAATACATTGTAATAAACGCATTCCCGACGGGAGTAAATGAATCACCTCCCACTTTGATAGCCTCCGCGTGCATTTGTTTACCGAGGTCTAATGAAGGCAAATTCGAACATATAGTGAGAAAGCTAGTGAAAGTAGCTTCGTCTAACGCAAAACAGTCTTTTTTCATTTGAACAAACAATTTCACACCTTCCTCGAAGTGATCATTTTCACCAAGGCCGAATATGGCGACATTCCACACAGTCGTGTCACGTGCGGGTAAAAACCGAAAAACTTTCATGGCGTTTTCAGTTTCTCCCATGCTAAAATACCCGACCATGATATTTGTATGTGAAACTACGCCACCAAACGGTCTTTTTTCCAAAATCGCGTGAGCTTCTCTCACGAAGCCATTCTTGACCAATCCAAACAAAATCGAGTTCCACAACTTTTCGAATTTATGAGGCATCTCGTTGTATAGTATCAAGGCGTCTTTGACTCTCCCAATACTCACAAAGCTGTCGATCATCACACTCCATGAGTTGAAATCCTTCACAGGCATCTCATGAAACAAGCCTTCTGCAATCTCGACAAAGTTATTATCCACGTAGCCACGAATCATCGTGTTCCAAGCCTGAATATCTTTAACGGGCATATCATCAAACACTTTCCGGGCTTCGGTAAGCCGCCCTGCCCCCAAATAGGCCTTCATCAATATAGTCCAAGATACGACATCGCGTGTGTCCATTTTTTTGAATAACTCCTCAGCCTTATCAAAATCCCCAGCCTTCACTAAGCCCGCAATAACCGAATTCCAAGAAATCACATCTTTCACGGGCATTTTGTCAAAAAACATCAAGGCATCCCTCACCAATCCATTTTCAACATACCCAGATATCAAGGAATTCCAAGTCACAATGTCCCTGTTCTCCATGCTCTCAAACACATTTTCAGCGCCTTTAACATCTCCGGCCCGCATAAGCCCGGAAATCATCGTATTATACGAGAATATATCACGAGACGGCATTTTATTATACAAATACAGAGCATTTTCGTACGACCCGTTTTGAATGTAGCCTCTGATCATTGCATTATAAGTGACTGTGTTTCTGTGAGGCATTTGGTCGAACAGTTGTTGGGCTTGCTCGACATGTCCATTTTTCATGAGATTCGAGATCCTCGAGTTGAAAGGCTTGATGTCTGGTATAGTGGAAAAAGCTTGAAGATTGAAATGGCGTCTGAGAGATAGAGATTTGCCGACGGCGAGAGCTTGTCTCAGGCGAAGCGACATGCTCCATCACTGGTTTCAACGCGCGCAGCTTAAAAGATTTCTTTTTCAAAATGGATCGAAAATGAATTTGGGCCTGGACGGTCAGTCCAGTTCTGCGTTAATGGATTGTGAAGATTAAGGTGTGTGATTCTTCCCAATTATTAAGGTGTGATTGGATATTAAAAAACGAATCAAAACTCAAATTTTAACTCAATTTTAAACTAACTCTGTTATCTTCATATTATAATAGAATTAAATAATATCAATTAATTATTTTTACACATCGTATCAACTTTAATTCACTACTCATCACTCACATAATTTTAACTAACCATCGTTCTCAGTCATTTTTATCTTACTTTTACCTTAAATCAATTTTATTTATTTTATTTTAGATATTACTTTAATATACACATTAACAACTAACCATGCCACATTTTTTAAAATTAGTTATGCTTAAAAATAAAACCAATCAAATTCATATCTGGTCACGCCCTAAAGGCTTTTTTCAGATTTTAACGTGTTCGTTCCAGTTTTAAAAGGATTTTAAAAAGACATTAGGTATTATCAGAATTAAGGAAGTGCATACATTTTTTCGAACTCTTAAAGACTTTATGAGATTTTAATAATCCTTGTATTTATTTAAAATTTTTAAAAATACTTAAAAGGCATTAAATATATATTTGAGATTATAAAAAAGTCTTAAAAAGTAATGTATTTCGTTTGAGATTTTAAAAAGTCTTAAAATTCATGTGCTATTCATATGAGATCTCAAAATGCCTTAAAATTTCACCAGATCTTTAGGGGGTGATTGTTTATGAATTTGGCTAGTTTTTAATTGGTATTATTTAATTATAGTTATGTTTGAAAAAAATTGGTATAGTTAGTTGGTAGTGGATATATTAAAATAATATTTTATTGAAAGTGATGGTTAATTAAAATTTTGTGAGTGGATGAATAGTGAATTAAAGTTGATGTGATGTATAAAAATGATTGGTTAAATGATTAGTTGGTATTATTTAATTATATTAATTATATTTGAGATAGTGGGATTGGTTAAAGTTGAGTTAAATTTGAGTTTTGATTGAATTTTTTTGAGTTGAGTTGAGTTGAGTTATATTTACTTGCCTATATGTTTTAAGATTTGTGGGAATTTCAAAGACACGGTTTTGCTATGGAGCCAACAGTTGGCTCCATAGTGGAGCTAACCTTCTATATACTACAAATAAATCTACCATATGATTTGATTACTTAAATAACATTAACATAATTCTATTGATATGGTAGGTTTATTTGTCGTATATAGAAGGTTGACTCCACTATGAAGCCAACTGTTGGCTTCATAGCAAAACTGTTTTTTTTTTTTTTTTCCTCCCAA
>CACSLK010015970.1:2049022-2060180 GCA_902706635.1 Striga hermonthica
TGGGACATAGAATTAGTTGACTTTTTTGGTTCTTAATGGCACACTAGAAATTTTAGGTTATTAATAAGGTTAAATAAGGTATGTGGAATAATATTTATATAATAAAATTGATATATAAAAACTTTTTTATATAAATACTTTGTCAATTTAAATCATTCAAGTACTTAAGCTTACAAATTAATAACACCTAATATATATCCATTATAGTTAAATATCTATTTTTTATTTATATTAAAAATACTAGTGCGTATGAACGGATAAACAATATAACTTTCATAGCATGTAAATTGTATTATCGCACGTGCATGATAAATCTACTCTTAAGTTTATGCTTTGTATTTTTCTAATAGAATACATACTTCATTTTAGGGATCATATGTAGGTTTTGTGTTTTATGAACTAATTGAGGAGATTCGGATTTTTTGTTCGGCCTTAGTCGAGATGAATGGTCAATTGTTGCCGTTGAAGGAGATTTATTTATTTTTTTTTTTTTTTTAGAATATTTGGAGATTTGACAATTGTCAGCCATCACATAATAAAAAATAAACAGTTGGAACAATTAATAAGAAATTCACATTAAAACCAAATTCAAAGTCAATATGGCTGCCACCCTTATTTGTTGAACAAAACAGTAAATAAAGGTGTTTACTTTTGACTATGACCATTTCATTAAGGTTAATAAGGTATGTAAAATAATATTTTACTAGACAATTACACGGGTGTTGAAATAGAAAGCTTTTGTAAAAAATATTATTATTATTTTTTAAATAAAATAATTTAATTTTATATAAAACATTACTTTGAGTTTTAATTAAATTGTTGAATTATATTTTTTAAGCATATTAATTAAACACCCGTACATTAAATGAAAGTCTCAACTCGTGTTGAATTTTTTGTACTTATATCATATAAATATATCGATGTTATTTACTATTACATAAGTACAAAAATATATACCTTAAATAAATTGAAATAATATTGTGATATGTATATGCATAAGTGTAGAATATGTTTATTTAATATTAAGCTAAATAGATTAATTTTTGTATTTAATTAAATACCTAATACATCAAATGTCGTATGTATATTTAGAATGACACTTGTGACTTGTGAGACTTATATACGTTATATTATTAATATTAATAAATATTTTTTATTATTATAAAGATAAATATATTTTATTTATTTTATACATACGATAAGAAACCGATAAGAAATACAAACGTTATATACTTTTAAAATACATTTACAATTCAAAGGTTATAATAGGAAATCAATCATGGATTTCGAACTATGAGAGTTTGCCACGTAGGCTCAGCGCATTCTGAAATTATATATAGAGGGGATATATATAATAAAATTTTTATATATAAATTACTTTGTTAATTAAATACTATGTAATTAATTTAAATCATTCAAATACTTAAGTTAACTAATTAATAATAACACACATATATATATATATATATATATCCATTATATTTTTTTTAGAAAACGATAGAAATATATATAGATCAAAACGTACAAATGTGCAAAGTTACAATCCCTAGCTGAATAAACACAGCCAACAACTTAATAAACTGGGAGGCCGATCAGAAGACCGACTAGATCCGACACTAAAAACGCTAGAAACCAAAAACAAGACACTACTAAAAAAACTATGACAAAGCTCCCAAAAGAAGAATAAATAGAAAACTGTCCCAAATGATTAATAACAGAGGCCAACGGCCCAAACAAAAAACTTGAGACCTAAATAACAAATCAAAACTAAACAAAATAAAATAAACTAACTAAAAACTAACAAAGTCCTTCCCAAGCAACTAGGCATATTAGTAATAAGTATATCTATATATAATGTGAATGCTTGCGTTCCTGCAAGATAGATAACATGCCGTGGGTGTTTGATTTTTTCTCAATTTTTCAATTTTAAGTTTCACAAAAATTAATAATTTGACAAGAACAATTAAATTTGAGAACTAGGATTAGTAAAAAGCCCAACAACAATTCAACGTCTAAAAAAATTACCATGATATTGTTATTTATTAATATATATTTAGAACAAAAATATTATCTTCAATGGACGGACCACTTCTCGAAGAGATTTTATAAGAGTAACACATATATCATAGAAATGCACAATAATTAAAGGCATTATTAAATCATTGAATAACACATTATATAACCTAATATTGGACAATAAACGCACATCGAGATTATGAAAAATGCACTCAATATAATGCGTGAATATGTCAATATTATCAAATAAATATTAATCTTGAATCTCTAAAGATATATGCTTTCTTAATCCTACCAATATATGAAGCATGAATATGTCAAGAAAAATCAATATATTATGTGTACCACTATTGTGTAGAGTTTCAGTTGCTATTGTGCAGTATGAATGCGAACTTGTCGAACCAAGAAACAAACAAACGAACGGAAATTTTTGGTTGAATATTTAGTGAATATGTTAAAAAATATAGTCGAACTCGAGCTCGAAAACCTTACTCTCGGCTCGATTCGAACAGATAGCGTCCCTAACTCGTTTTTGACATTCTCAAAAATCTCTAAGTGTTAATTAAAATTTCCCAACTCTTTTTTTCGGTAACATCCCTAAACTCGATTGAAAAACTTAGTTTAGTTTTAATGAATTTATTGTTTGGAAAAAAAAGGTTCATTAAAAATCCTTTAACTCGATTGAAATTCTGACTCTGAATTGAAAATCCAAAGATTCAATTGAAATTCTCACACAGAATTCCTTCACACCTCGCACAAAATTCGCACTCAGAGTTCACACAGGATTTGCAATCAATTCGCACTCTCATTCTTACAGTTTTTCGGGTATCAGGTCGAGTTGCGATCTTATTTTCCACGGAGACCTAGCGGGTAGCGACATAGCCTCTTACAGATTCGTCTCCGTATCTCTCTCCTTGAAGCAAAGGTACTCTTTTTTTTTTTGATGATATATTCATGGATTCATAGTCCGAAAATATCAATATTGAGTAAGTAATTCGGACCAAAAAGAGGACAATTATTGCACCTGCAGTTCGTTGTTCTCATGGTGTCTGATGGTGTCTTTCTGTTTTTCACAGACAATATGCCTGAAAATTTGAGTGTGGTTTGTAAGATATGTTCGAAACTGTGCTTGAATTTATCCGACAACGTTTTGTAGTTCTTGCAGAAGTGAAGAAACACATGAATTTATTGCTCCTGCAGTTCATTGTTCTCATGGTGTCTGATGGTGTCTTTTCTGGTTTTTCTTGATGCTCTGTATTTTTGCCACCAAACTCGAATTTAACAAGCTAAACATTCAACTTAACAACTTACTTTCATCTTTAAGTTACTAAGGCTTTGATGGGGTATGCCTTTTGAATGATGTGATGAGTGTTTTGTTAATCAAATAAACATCCTTTCTAGGTACTAATTCATTCTTTCCAGTATTCACAAGAAGCAGCAGTCTAAAATTTTGTAAAAGTTAAGGTAGATAAAAGATGAAGCTGGATCAAGAACTCCTCTTTGGTCTTGTCATAAAAGTTAACCTTGGTCATATGAATTGCTTAAACTTAAAAAAAAAAAAATAACTGTCTTATGAGCTAATATTGCTTAGACTTCAACTGTTCAACACATTATCCAGTTTAACCATAGGGAGTGTTCACAAAAGCTAGTGCTTTTCAAGGAAGTTATTTATCGTAGTTACATGTGGTTTAGAACAAGAAATTGGTAACGTGTGCAGATAGAAAGTGGAAACTGACTTCATCAGGATGAATAAGCTGCTAAATGGTTTATTAGATTGTAATTGAAACCAGTATCTAAACACTTCAAGCCGTCATAGTTTCATAAACATAATTTGGTAGGGGGGAGGGAGGGAGATGGACTTTGTCTATCAGTGTGGAACATAATTTGTTGACTCTTGTCAGAATATTTATATATTATCGTACCTTACTACTTTCTTATTTTGGGGCAGGTGGAGTGGGGTGTGGGTTGGGGGTTGATAAGATGATTCTCTTTAGACAGTTTACCTTTAGATCCTATAATATTGAATTATTTGTTATCTATCTTTATCAATAATAGGTGGAATTTGTAGCTCAGGAAAAAAGAACTTACTTTAGATGCTTTGGGGCACAAGATTGAGGTTTGGTCCATACAGTATAAATTTAGTAATAGCTGATGAAACTTTTTGTAGGTGTTGGCAGTGATATTTTTTGTCAGAATTTGCTAATTATACGTTGGGTTATTGGTCTCCATCAGCAAGTGCCTATAGGATATTAAACGTCTGTTGCGTGTTGATTAAAAGTGCTTTATTCATGCTCAGTAATGTACTTTTCTTTTTTTTTTATATGATGTTAAACAAGTTAATATATTATTTATTCTACATAAGGTTTTTCTGCTGTCATTTTGATCATGTAGGATTTTTTTATATTTTTTATTTTTATTCCTGTTTTTGGTTTAGCTTTGGATGGCTATCTGTACACTGATGCTTGTGCAAGGAAAGTCCTATTTTTTCAGTTATGTCATTATTATTTCTTTTGGGTTTTACACAATAGGGCTTATTCTAGACTTTCTAGTACAGCTTAACCTTGTGCCGAACAAATATTTTGTATTTTGAAATTCATTTTGTATAATGAACAGTTCTTCATTTGGATCACGTTTGAAAATGTCCTTTTCTAGTGTAGTATGAAAGAATCCTGGTTTTAGTTTGATGTTAGACTCACTGTATGAAAATGTCCTTTTCAAGTGTAGTAAGAAAAAATCCAGGTTTAAGTTTGATGTTAGACTCACTGTTATGACGCTAAATGATGCATGTGTTTCTAAAATCTAGAATTTGTTGTTGAAAATAATTTAGGTTTCTTATTTTAGAAACATGATTTGTTAACAAATGGATGTAGTGCTACCTTTGAGATGCATATAAATCACCATTTCTCTGACAAGAAGAATTTATTATCGGACTTTATTCTATAGTACTGTACTTAGCCAATGTGGAAAACTTAAAGACATTTGTTCCTATTGGGATGTTCATCGCAATAATATTTATTAAAATAACACACAAGCACACACACATGTATATACATATATGTATTGTAATTACGTGAATACTGTATAAATATATATTATACAAAGAGGGAAACTATAGAAGAAAAGAGAACTAAGATAAGAGGGGATGAATAGTTATATATATATATATACATTATATATATATATATTGTATCTAACATGTATCAACTGGAAGCTAAGCTAACAATCACTTTTTTAAGTGATTTCAAAATACTCCCTAGTTTTCCCAAACAGTATCACTTGTTAAGTGCTCCCTTTTTCCCTTTTAACTCCAACCTCTACTTATCTATATATGTACATATTAATGCGTTTTTTGTTGAATATATGTAGAAACAGAGAATGGATAAGAGTTGGATGCAGGCTAAAAAATTTTCAAAAGCTTACATAGACGGGGTAAACATTTTTATGAGATTTGTAGAAGCTCATTTGGGAAAGGAATGCGAGATTCGATGTCCGTGTACAGGCTGTTTGAACTTATCTTTTAAAGATCAAAAGACGGTTAAAAGTCACATTTTGATGCATGGGATAGATCCAGGGTATGTCACGTGGTTTTATCACGGTGAACCAATCTCAAGTAACCGAGCGAGTCAGCATGCTAATGTGGAAGATGAACATCATTCTGGGTCAATGCACCAAAATCATGATGAATATGAAGACGACGGTGTTACCGACATGTTATCTGATCTTGGGGAGCAGTACTATCAACGTGATACACATGATGGGAATAATATAAACACAAGCGGAGGAGTTCCAGCATATCTTGAGGCATTGATGAAAGATGCCAAAGCAGAATTATACCCAGGATGTAAGAAAATCTCAAAGGACATCTTTTATCATCCAATTGCTCCACTTGAAAGTTTATAATAAACTGAGTAATAAAGCAATTGATATGTTATTGAGTTTGATAAAATTAGCATTACCGGATGGAGAGTCACTTCCAAGTTCTTATTACGAGGCTAAAAAGTTTTTGCGAGATCTTGGATTAGGATATGAGTGCATTCATGCTTGTAAAAATGATTGTGCTTTATTCTGGAACGAGAATAGGAACCTGGAGAGTTGTCCTATTTGTGGATCCTCTCGGTGGAAAGTTAACGACGGCGTAGGGAAGAAGATACCAGAAAAGATTTTAAGGTATTTTCCTTTGAAACCCAGACTCCAGCGCCTTTTCATGTCTGAGAAAGTATCAAAGAAAATGGTGTTGCATAAAGAGAAACGCATTGATGATGACTATATGAGGCATCCTGCGGACTCCCTTGCATGGAAAGATTTTGACGGTGAGTTTTTTTGGTTTGCAAAAGATCCTAGAAATGTTCGACTTGCTTTGGCTGCAGATGGTTTTAATCCATTTGGAAACTTAAGTACCACTTACAACATGTGGCCGGTAGTTCTTGCTCCATTAAATCTCCCACCATGGGATTGCATGAAACAACCGTTCTTTATGTTGTCTTTGCTTATTCCTGGGAAAAAATCACCTGGAAAAGACATTGATGTCTACCTGCAACCACTGATTCAAGAGTTGAAAACATTATGGGTTGATGGTGCACAAACCTTTGATGTTCGTCGTAAAGAAACTTTCAATTTACATGCTGCTGTTTTGTGGACAATAAACGACTTTCCAGCATATGGGGATCTGTCTGGGGGAGCACAAAAGGTTACATGGCCTGTCCCACGTGCAATGAGAAGACACATTCTTTGAGATTGCGTAATAAGATTTGTTACATGGGACATCGACGCTACTTACCGAGAGATCATCCTTGGAGGAGAAGTAAGAAGTTTGATGGAAAAAAAGAAGACAATGTGGCACCTCGAGATTTAAGTGGGGAGGATGTGTTAATGCAACTACATGGATTATAAAATGTAACTCTAGGGAAACATGTCAACAAGAAAAGGAAGCGACACCCCGAGGAGTTAAATTGGACTAAACGCAGCATTTTCTTTGATTTGCCTTATTGGAGTAAGTTGAAATTAAGGCACAATTTAGATGTAATGCATATTGAGAAAAATATATGTGAGAGCATCTTAGGAACCTTGATGAGTGCAGAAGGGAAAACAAAAGATACACTTAATGCCAGATGAGATTTAGAGGACATGAAAATACGCAAAGAGTTGCACTTGATCAATTCAGGCGATGGAAAACATGCGATGCTTGCTGCTTGTTATGTAATGAAAAAAAAAAAGAACGACGTGACTTTTGTGAATTCCTAAAGTCCGTCAAGTTTCCTGATGGCTATGCATCCAACATCTCTCGTTGTGTAAGTTCTAGTGATCAAAAGATGTCCGGATTAAAGAGTCATGATTGCCATATTCTTTTACAACGAATACTTCCTGTTGGGATTCGTGGGTCCTTAAATAAAGAAGTATGCGAGGTATTGGCTGAAGTGGGCAATTTCTTTCAACGGTTATGCTGTAGGAAGTTGAAAAAATCAGAATTGGAGAAAATGAGAGATGATATTTGTTTGATATTGTGCAAACTAGAGAAGATATATCCTCCTGCATTCTTTGACATCATGGTTCATTTGTCAATCCACTTGCCGAATGAGGCATTGATAGGTGGCCCGGTTCAATTTAGATGGATGTTTCCAATTGAACGGTAATTCATATTAAACTATGAGCTTCTTATTTATAATTCTTCTTGTAAATGTTTTTTATAATTCTTTTTTTTTTTGTTTAGATTCTTAGGCGACTTGAAGCAAGGTGTAACTAATAAAGCTCATCCGGAAGGATCCATTGCAGAAACGTACATTGCAAAGGAGTCGTTAACTTTTTGCTCCATGTACTTGCGGGGAATTGAGACTAGATTTAACAGAGATGATAGAAATTGTGATATAACAGTTGATGATAGTCTATCAATCTTTTCTGCAAAATGTCGCCACTTTGGAGCAACAACACTTGTTGAGCTGTCAGAGGAAGAGTTTAACACGGTACAATGGTTTGTCTTTCAGAATTGTGAAGAGATTCAACCTTATATTGAGTAAGTATAAAATTATATTTTACATATACATATAATATTATTACACTTTATTCTTTCTTTATTAACTATATCAATGCAGGAAGCACATACAAGAGCTATTCTTAGCTGGTTGTGGAAACATAAACCAAGAGCATAGAGAAAAATTTCCTTCGTGGTTCAGAAAACATGTAAAGCCCTTGCAAATACAAAATATTTAATCGTCTTATCTTTCCTCTTTCTTTTCATTTTAATTAATTTTTTATTTAATTAGTTGTTATTATATCTTATTCAGATGACCCATTCGTACCACGAGAATCCAACAGAAGCAAATGAATCTTTGTATTCTCTTGCATGTGCCCCAAGCAAATGTGTTAGAAAGTACGCTGGACGTATTTTCAATGGCGTAAGATTTCTAACGAAAGACCGCGATAGTCGTCGTAATACCCAAAATAGCGGTATCTCTGTGGAGGGTAACCACGGTGAAGATACACTTGAATTTTATGGTGTTGTATCTGATATAGTTCAGCTTGACTATGTGAAAGATAGACATATTACCATATTCAAATGTGAATGGTTTGATCTTGGGGGCAAAAAACAAAAAGAGTTACAAAAAGAGGGCAATATTGTGAGTGTTCGGATTACCTAAAGATGGTATGAGAACGACCCTTACATATTAGCTAATCAAGCTAGACAAGTTTTCTACATTCGTGATCCTAAATTAGGAAGTGACTGGCGAATAGTGCAACCATTCCATCATAGGCATGTCTATGATGTTGATGAGATGCCAGATGACGAAATAAGCCCTAATGATGTGTTTTCTCTGGAAGATGGGGTGTACCAAGAGAATGAAGCTAATGATGCACTTGAAATTAGTGTTGATGAATTAGAATCACTAGGTAGGAATGACGTGGATTTTCAAGATATTGAGGAATCAATTATAGAAACACTACCGGATATTGCAGAGCTCGTAAACATAGATGATGTCATAGAAGAAGATGAGCCTGATGACACGTTGGTTGACTATTGTAGTAGTGTAGAAGATTCTGAAAAAAGCAACACTTCTGATAGTGACGACGACATTGACTTGTATGGTTGTGACTTGTGAGATTAATGATTGATCATTCAAATATCTATTCCTATATTTTTATGTGTTACCCTGTGCTTTATCTGTTGCTTGTGTTGCTTGTCTTTTGATGATGCGTAATATTTCTATGCAGGCACGAAAATTCAGGGTGAGAGCTGCGAGTGTTTCCAGTCCAATAAAATTTTACTGACAAGGGAGTGAAAAAAATGATGGCTGGTAATCTAAAAATTTAATTTATTGCAAGTTTCAATTATTTTGGCCATAATTATTATTATTTTTTTTCTTTTTTTGCTATTTTATTCTGAAAAAAAGTGAGCAGTGAGTACATTTTGAACTCCATTTCTTTCTAATTTGAGAACATTTGAGAACTAAGGTATGTTAAAAAAAATTGAGGTTTTTATCCTAATTTATGAATGATTGTGGCTGACTATATAAGGAGATAAGAAGGTAATTCTAAGTCCATTGCTTGTTTGACTAATATCCCCACTAATGGTGTTTGTAGAATGTTTGTACAGTATGATCAGAGTCATTGAAGAATGTTTGTATTTATCCTTGAGCTGATTGCAGCATGTCCTTTGTTCTATGTAATGACTACCAAAATTTTGATTTGCTTTGTTGTGTCAGCCTTTATACAAATTCTTTTTAGATGTGGATTTTGGTTATGGTGGTACACTGCTCAAAATTTTCGTGAAAATATCTTCCTGGTTTGATGAGTTCAATTTGGTCCTTAAGTTAGCAGTGATATCAATAGGCTCATGCAGTTATTTTGTGCCTGCTAGTTTGGTTTCTCGTATTTGAGCATCTAAGTTGTATACATTATTCTTTCTGTGTTTGCAGAGCTTCTGCGTGAAAATAAGGGAATGCTTGATAAATCCATCTGTGAAATAGAGAGGGAGAGGTAGGGTTTGCAGACACAAGAAAACTTATTGCAGAGATAAAGAAAAGCGCGAAGCAAGGATAGATGGTATGTCAATTCCAATAGCATCTCTTAGGTGGTTCATTTTTTTTATTATCTGGGTTCTTTCTGAATTTGGTAGCATGCATCTGTCTGAGTACTAGGTGTTTCAAGATTTTAACTCTACCATCAAACCGTGTTTTGAATTGAGCTCATGACTGTCTCTGGCGGCCACACGTTCCTTCTCTCCATGCCAGCTCCCGAGCCCAATGGGAAAAACGCCCGGGACCACGTAAGCAACTTTCTCGACATGATGCACAACGAGGACAGGGAGAGCAAACGGGGTTTGGTAGATGCTGTGATCGATTTTTTTTTTCACAAAACGGGCATACAAGAATAGGCATGCTTCGTTTGGGAAGTGGCTGCAGGGAAACACGTGTACCCAGATGCGGTTAAAGAGAAGGGTAATTTCTATTGGCTCATAAATCTGCATGTTATGTCGGATGGGACAGCTGTCACTGCACTTTCGTGGACTCTTTACTGGTTTCATAAGGAGCTGCTGGTTTCGGGTATTTGCCCGATCCTGATTGATATTGTGTCGGGTTGGGGCAGGAGAAGTCGGGTTACCAGGTAGTCTCTCTTTAGGCAGGTGGTGGAGGAGCTGCTGAACGTGTTTAGGTTCCCCTTTTTCACGGAGAATGGAAACTTGGGTTGTTTTGTCGGGTGTGGGGAGCCGCTCAACCGGTGGCTTCCGCAGTCATATGTGGAGAGAATGCATTTGTTGTAGGGTCTCTTCTTTTGTTTTTTGTAAGTTTTTTTTTTTGAGTAATTTTAGTGTGGATTGTGAACTGTTGTTGATCTATCTGTGTAAGGTAAATTTGAGTAACTTTATGGTCTTCAATCTTGGTGTTATGGGCTTTTTGTGGTTTTACTTATAATGTGTGTGATATTAAATATTTCTTGTCATCACATTTTTTGGGTTCACCTCATTAGTTAGGTTTTGTTTGAAATCATCACTTTCTGTCAAACTTTGCCATCAGTTTAGAATGGAGAAGTGAGGATTTATGAAAAAATAATTATTCATTCATTATTGGTATTGTTGCTCCAAATAAAATTAATCTTAAGAATCTCACTCTAATTGGGATTCAAACATCATTATCACCAACATTTTTTTAAA
>CACSLK010015970.1:2069074-2091380 GCA_902706635.1 Striga hermonthica
TAGTAACTTTTTTTTTTAAAAAAAAAAATCAGCATTAAACACTACCCTAAAATTATGGTATTTGTTACTTTTCTTTCAAAAAAATCGTGCTACCTTAAAGAAACAATATTACATACCATAAATTTTTCGCTAAGTAAAGTGTTTTGTTTGGAAATTATTATATTTTAATTAAAACTAATTACGGTTGATTTAATCTTGAAATGGTACAACAATTTTATTTTTTTAATGTGCACCCTAAATTTATATATTTTGTGGATTTAATTTATGTAAATTTCGACTGATGCAAAAGTCAATTTTTTTTCTCTATTTTTATTAAAAAAACTGAATAAAATAAAATTAAGAATTTCGAATTAGGCAAAATACTATCACATATATCATTTACTAATTGCAACAAATCAATTATTTATTATAAAAATCGGATTGCATAGTCGGCATGACAATTTTGTAAAAGTCAAAATTCTTTTTTTTTTTTTATTAAAAAATTTGTTTACCATACAATCGAGAATTTTGAATTAGACAAAACACTATAACATGTATCTTTACCTAATTGCAGCCGATCATGTTTATTAAAAAAAATCGGATTACATAATAATCGGGCCATATTTCAAATTAAAATTTAAAAATCTATTATCATTTCATTACTACTTTCTTTCATTCTGACTTTCTTAAAACATAAAACAAAGTCATATAATATTAATTTGAAATTCAAAATGAAATCGGACTGTAAAATCCTAAAAATTTGGGTTTTGTTTAATTATCTAGAATACAAATTTGAAATTGATTGAATACACTTACAAAATAAATAATGATTTCATACACTTACAAAATATCGTATATTTTCTGCTAAATAATTTAATCGATTTATTTAAGACTATCTACAATCTTAATATAATTTGTGGCGATTGATGATGTACCAAAAGACCAAACAAATAACTTTGTGTACAATGATGTGTTTAATAATATATAACGTTACATTGTGTTTCATTTCAATATATGTATTTTACGTTCTTCCAATCATCCAAATTTAACTGCTTACCTTAATAAAACTAGCTCGTGCATCGCACGGGTACCACACTAGTTATCTAAAACAATATTATTACATAAACTCCTATAAGCATAAGTGGTCGGATCATAATACAGTTAATAAATGAATAGATATATAATATATATGGCTATATAGAAATAAAATATTATATTTCTAAACTATCTAATATCTATAAATGCATTTTTTGTGAGTTACTTCTATACAATAAGTATTTAATATATGTAAGTAAAATATGAATATTAAATAAAAATAAAATTATTTTTAATTATTAATTTGAAATATTTTTTTAAAATGATTTTATTTAATATAATTTTATCATTATCTTTAGTTTGTATTATATATTTATTATTATTATTATTATTCGTTTATTTTACTTGTTGGAAAGCTTAATCCTAAAGTGATGGTAATGAAAAAACCGTGCATTAGCTTAACTTGTTAATTTATATGCTTTCTATATACAAACAAGTTTTGTTTGATAAAATGAACTTTTTTAAAAATCTCGAGTTTATTAGACGAACCTTTTTAAAAACTTATCAAATAAACTTGTTGAAATTTTTATTTCAGCCGAATCAAACTCTTTTATCTTATCGATTAACTTTTTAACTATAAGCCACAAGCTGCCAACTATAAGCTCAAAATTTACTTATAAGTTATGACACAACTTATCACTAGTACAACACCCGTGTATTACACGGGCGCTTGTTAAAAAATTATTCTTAAATTTTAAAATTAGTAGAAAACTATATTAAATTTAGTTTACTTTTTTTTTTAAAAAAAAATATATTACTATATATTTTAGAATGATATGTGTTACTTATGGCTTACATGTGTTATATTATATTATTTTTTATAACTTATATCATATAACTACTTGAAATATAAATATATTAGTTGATAAATAATTTTATTTTTCTAATTAATATTAAAAATAATTTTATTATTGTTATAAAGATAAATATAAATTATCTTTTTATACATAATATGGATGTTAAATCGAAGCTCATCAAAATAAGATTAATTTGATATATTACATATGTAAAACTGATAAAAAAACAAAAGTTATTAACTTTTAAAAATATATATACAATTCAATAGTTATAATAAGAAATGATATTAAAATGCAAATTAATACATGTAACATGATCATAAATAATCAACATATTTATGGTAATCCGAATCTCATTATTTTTGGTTTGAAATTAAATTAAAATTTACTTAAGCCTAATAACGAAGTATGTAATTTTGCCATATATGATTCCGAAGCACCAGAAGCAGCCACGTAGACTCAGCGCGTTCTGAATTAATATATAGGGGTTGGGGGATAGGGGGATTTCAACTAGTTTTACAAAATCAGTGCTAATTATGTTGGAGCAAGGAGGCTGTCCCTATATATATATATATTCACACATCACAGCCAATCCCTAAATAGTACCAAATTGGAGCAAAACACTCCACAAACTCCCTTGCCAAAAATCCTTCAATTTTATAAGTGAAAATCACCAGTTCAGGATAATTTGCAGAACGGGAACGCTTGAATTTGATAAGGGATAATGTGAATTGAGGAAGCTGTTTTTGGGCTGGGTTTCAATTTTTTTTCCCCAGAATTTGTTTCCTTTCTTTTATAGATCTTAATTATTAGGGTTTATAGATCTAGGGTTTTTGAATCTGAATCCGCGTTATTTGTATCAATGGCGTTTCCTCTGCCAGTTACTGCTGCCCAGGTTGTTATTATTTTGTAATTTCACTTTTTATTCTTTTGATAATCTATGCAAATAACATTCTTGCTTGTATTCAATTGTGGGCTTATAAGTGTGTTATGAGCACAATGCGAGGAGATTGTGTTAAAAAAACCTGGTTTCTGTGACTAGTTTACTTCATTTAATTCTGGGATATTTGTATGAGTTGATATGTATGGATGTATAAATATTTTTGTTTTTTTGTTTCCTTTGATGTGAAATGTTATGCATGCAGTTGTCTCCTCTGCGATATACGGTAAATTCTGATCAGAAATGTGTTAATTTTGCTGCGAAACAGTGGTGAATTCTTGTCTCCATTTTGTGCCTGTAATTTGTACATGCTGTGGTTTGGCTGATGTTAATGTAGGTTTGGCCCTCTTTAAAAATTGAAAAGTAGTAGTTGAAACCCTCTTCGGTAGAACTATATGATTTTAGCTTCGTTGCATATGATGAAATCTTATAAGCCTTCCACCTGATTCTGTCGTTGATTTTCTTGAACTAGAGATTTTTTGTTTTTCTCTCTTTTATGTTTACATGAATTAACTTGTTCTGGAATCTATCTATCTCGATTATAAAGTTATTTCTTTCTTTTTTTCATTTTATCATATCTTTTTGCCGTTTACCCACTAAGATTTCGTTACTGTGATTTGTTACTATCGTAAATCATTTATTTTTTTACGATTCATCTTGATTATTTTTTGTTGACGTCTGCCTAGGTGGGGACATACTTTGTGGGGCAGTACTATCAGATGCTACAAAACCAACCAGAATTTGTGCATCAGTTTTACAGTGATGCAAGCACCATGCTTCGAGTAGATGGGAATGTGAGGGAAACTGCAACTTCAATGCTGGTAATGATAATCTATGCTTAAACAATATCTTTATTTGCATGAAATAATCATCATTTGAACTTTAAACTTAGTAATAAATGGACGTACAATGAAATTTCTCTTGTATAATAACATCATAATAGGCGGTACACTTAATTGTTGAAGCAATAGTTCTTGATATATTTGAAGCCTTATATTATGTCGAAGTGTGTTGGTTAACTGGCCGTTGTTCTGTTTCTATATTCATGGACCATAAGTGTGGTTCATTAATTGTTCCAAATGTTTCGAATATATACTCTTGCTAGGAGTAACCCCACTGTCGAATGATTGTAAATCTTGCATTAGGGTTGGCAGTTGATGTATAAGATCCCAATAAATGCTTATGGAGTTTTGTCTTACAGCTCAACTGGAATATATTTCATGACCTACTTGTTTCTTTCTGGCATTTTTCATGTGTATTAATCTATTGTCGGAATTCATCTTTATTTCTTCCTTTCATTTTGTTGTTATCCTTGGCAGCATATTCACCAACTTGTAACGGCACTTAATTATACGGGGATAGAAATTAAGACTGCACATTCTTTAGAATCCTGGAGTGGTGGAGTCCTGGTGATGGTTTTGGGTTCTGTTTGTGCAAAGAATTTCAACGGGAAGAAAAAATTCTCTGAAACTTTTTTCCTTGCTCCTCAAGAAAAGGGGTACTTTGTTCTGAATGATGTTTTCCTTTATGTTGACGAAGACCAAATTCTGCCACACCCGATTGTTTATTTACCTCAGAGCAATATTGATGCCAAGATCAATTCTTCAGCTATAACTCGAGAACAAGGTTCTTTTCTTCCGTTTTTAGTTTCGTTTTCATTGTGTAGTTATTATTCCAAGATTTTTGTTCATGTAGTTATTGCTAATATTTATAAGAAGTTATATGTTATCCTGTTTATATTGGCAAGTGAATTTTTGATAGATTTGCTCTTAAATGAGTGGATCTAGATTGGCTCTAAAAAGAAAAATATCGGTTCTGGGAGAAGATAATATTAATATGGACATCTTAACAAAAAAATAAGCAGACAAAGGGCTTATACTGTAATTTCTAATATTAATGCTGGAATATTTTTTTTCTTCCTCATAAATGCAAGTACAAGTTACAATTTTCACATGAAAGTAAGACGAAGGACATTCTGGTATCCTCTCTGAATTTCCTGATACTTTTTGCAGCTAACAGCTACATGCGAGGAGGAGATATTCAATCTCCAGAGTTTATATCCCCTTCTAAAGCTCAAGAGAATGTTCCCGTCAATAATTATGACTTTTCTGAAGAACATCTCAAGAAGGTGCCTGAAAAGGAAATCATTACGGATGATGATTTTGCTGTCCGTTCAAACGGCTCTCTCCAGGGAACCCTCAACCAGAATCCCGAACCACTGTCGTCCCCAGTAGAGGAACCCATTGTCGAGACTCAAAAGCATACATATGCGTCCATAGTACGTGATCACAAACAAGTCTTCAGGGTATGCATTTTGAAAAAAGATGAATTTGTTACTCATCATTATAATTATTTCCTTTGCTTTGTGATTGGAAAGTTACAGGTTGCTAAAGGTCAAAATGCGCATAACAAGATTGCTAATGTGGAGATCCCTCACGTGCATGAAAACCCAAGCCAACCGCCTGTTATGCCGCCAAGCCAGGTTGAGAATTCACAAGTGGAGACTCCTGAAGAACCTTTTGTTGTTGAGGATGAAGGTGAAGGTAACTTTCTCCTATTTTCTTTTTGTGCTTCCATTACTTCATATATAAATATGTGTGTGTGTGTGTGTGTGATTTTCGGGGGTTGAAGCTGTTGCTGATTTTCTTTACTTTTGTAGTTGAGGTGAAGTCGGTATATGTGAGAAATGTCCCAACGAAGATGTCTGCTTCTGAGATTGCAGAGGTGTTCAAGAAGTTTGGTAAACTCAAGCAAGATGGCGTAGCCATTAGAACTCGGAAGGTGCGTTTTCCTTTTTTATTTTTCTCTCTTTCTTGTTTATTTTTTTTTATTGTCTAGTGAAGATAATTACTGAAGCCTTAACGCCGTCTAATATGCAGGATATAGATATATGCTACGCATTCGTCGAATTTGAAGACATCGTGGGGGTGCAAAATGCAATTAAGGTTTGAGCATATATATTTTAGTCTGGGCAATTCCAATAAAACGTAATTAAAAATATAAGGAAAAGTAAAAAGAGAAGAAATAATGTTTATGTAGCTCTTTCTGTACTCTGCAGTGTATTTATTATGTTTGTTGAAAATATAGGCCTTTAAATGAATCTTTCCCCTTATCGCTTTTAACAAACTAAGCTGCTTCCTTTTGCCATTTCTTTGACACGATGCACCACTTATATCAGACGCATGGTTTTACTTCTATCATCTACTGGAATTAAGTTTAAGAATTATTTCATTCCCGGCATATTTGCAATGCGCATATACCTTTGATTTTTACTTTAAGAGTGATAGTTATATTTTTCTTTTCCTAAATGTTGTTCTGACTTGACTGGAATTTTGATTTTTTATCTCAAACCTGAAGTTAAATTTACTGAACCCACTAATATTACATTTTCTTTTGCTTGTAGGCATCCACCGTTCAGATTGGTGCGCATCAGCTGTACATTGAAGAACGGAGGCCCAACAGACAGATCACTTTTCGTGGAGGCAGTATGTTTTTTTTACACTTATGTTTAATGCTAGGATTCACCTTTGGTTTTCAAATATTTGGTATTGAATTTTGTTGCATTGTAACCATCTCCATTCATGGTCGCACTGTTCGAGCCAGTCAATTCAATATCAAAAGCACTACTCAAGTTAACCTTCAGTAGAAAGGTGCATTTTTCAGAAGAAAATGAAAAAAGAAAATGATTAAAACTGTTCCAACTTCTTTTAGTTTGACTTATTTACATACACAACATTTTTCTGCATATACAAAGCATTCTTTTATTTGCTACTTTTGGTTCTCAACTACTTTTCACTTCTGTTACTACAGTAAGGCAAGGCTAGGCTAGGCTATGTTTGACTAGCTTCTATGCTTTTTGTATTCAAATAAGATTTGCTTGGTTGGACGAGTTTTTTTTAAAAAAGTTGGAGCTTATCTCATAAACTTCTTTGGGTAGCTTAGCTTTTCAAATAAGCTCGTTGAAAATTTTGTTTCAACCATTTTTACCAAACAATTTTATTCTAGCTTTTCAGTTATAAGTCATAAGCTATAAGTTTGAAAATCACTTATCAATTATAAGCTAACTTATAACATAGCCTAGACCAATGTCACTAAACTCTTGATGTTGGCTCCTTGCAGGAGGCAAAGGTGGTGTTAAAGGACGGTTTGGGTACCACACGGAAGGAGCACGAGGTCGTTTTGGGGGCCGTGGTTTTGGAAGGGGGCCCAATCACGACTCCTACGAACGTGATTATTACTACAACAGGTCAAGAGGGAATGGGTACTACAGGCAGGCCCATAGACACGAGAGGTCTTACAATGCTACGGACTTCCAACAAGGTTACGAGGAATGAGCGCACGTTTCGAAGATCGGGAAAAGAATGTGATGTCTTAGAACACGACTTGGCTGGCTGCTGCATTTTTATCTCTTTCTTTTTTGGTTATTTTACAAAATCAGAGAATTGGTATTAGTGCTATGCTTATGAGATATGCTCAATCTCTTTTTGGATTTTTTATACACAATACAATAGCCGTTTTGTTTTATTAAATAATAATTTTGGGTTTGAAACATTGCAAGACTACTTCTTGATCAATCCTTATGTTATGTGGTCATTCATATTTTTATAATGCGTTAAATTAAATATTAGAAGACATTGACCTGTTTTATTTCTTTCTTTCTTTTCTTTTTTAACCGTACATCTCTGTTTTTCTTTTGAATAAAAGGCAATTTATCTGAATACAGATACGCACATACAGATAACTGCAGAGTATCTGAATACAGCAAATTAAAAAAAAAAAAATTGCAACTTTCTCAAATTATTGATCCCACATTGCCCAATTCTTGAAAATCGGTGAGAATCGGATGAGAAAATAGGCTGCAAATCCTCTTAACAGAAGCCGCGATGCCACGACTTTCTACATCTGTTGTTATTTCCAGCTTCGAAGAGAGTTTCAAATTTCTTCTGCATCTGTCTCCCACAAAAATTTAGCGTATGCCGCCAAAACATTGCTGAAACGAAACCATAAAGAACCAAGATTAGGAAAATTTCAAAAGTTGAAACGATAATACACCAAGATTAAGAAACTTCGGAAGTTGATGATAACAAGGTCATAAAATAATAGAACATTTTAGCGTTTTTACCTGTCTCCTGGGCTTGCTAAAACCGCCCGTTCAAAATGTGCCATTGCTCTGTCTTTGTCTCCATGCAGCTGCCACAAAATGTTTGCATATAAACAAAGCATCTGCCCATCGTTTGGATCCTCTATTATGGCGCGCGAACAATATTCTTCGGCCCCACTAAGGTTACCCCTCGACTGTCGATGAATATTGTCCAAAATGATTCCCACTTGAGCCAAAATATCAAAATAGCAAACGGGAACATTTTCGAATCCCAATTTTGGAATTACAGTTATTCCTTAACAAATGAATTATGTTTGTCTATTATTTGCTTGTTGAATTTTGAATAATTTTAAAATCTTTAATTCATTTATAGAACCTGTTAAGACAGCTCACCGGGCATAATTTCATATGAAAACCAGTAAGTCTCAAAATTTGTTAGTACTGGAAAGTGGAACATAAATCAGTAATACCTGATGCAAAAAAATAGCATAGCCTCTGAGACTCGACAGATTATGGGGATTTTCCTCTGTCATCCTCTTGTAATATTCTTCAACATTACTACTCTCGTCCGAACATGTGTCTATGCAGTCAATATTCTGACCATCAAGTCCCAGCCCCACTGCAAGATGTAAAGGCGGGCTAGACGGCCTTTTCACTTCTTTAGAATACTCATCAACCTGTCATTTTCATAAACTAACTTCTATTCTCGAATCATGATTAAAAAAAATAGTACCTTTGAGGTATGACTTAATTACAAAAAAAACCAGTTAAGTTTATCTTTTAAAAAAAAAAAAAAGTAAAAATACAATACTGACAATCTTATGTTGACTTGCATAACCTTTTTTTATTTGAAAAAAAGAACAACAACAATAGGCCGTTAAAATCCCACTAAGTGGGGTCGACTATATGGATCACATGTCACCATCGTACTCGATCAAAACACATGTCCTCATTCAGATTTTGAAAAAATTGAATTCTTTCATTTTAAAAAAACACTACAATTATGAATTAACCCCTTTAACCTACGAATCATGCTACATGTACCCCTTGGTGTACCACTTCGTTTACCTCCAAGGGGTACATGTACCCATTTATCCTTAATGAATTATTTAGTAAATTATTCATTAAGGGTAATGGGTACATGTACCCCTTCGATGTAAACCAAGTGGTACACCAAGGGGTACAAGTAGCATTATTCTTAACCTTAACACCAAACCTTATGGGAAGTTTTTGTGCTTCTGAAATTAACGAAGTTCTTTGGTATTAGGCCACACACCTCTAGGGTACTTTTTCAAAATTATCCTTTAACCTAAGCTATTTGCAGAACGGCAACTACCTGATTACTAGGCCACCTTTCTTCTTCGTCACTTTCATCATCTATATTCCACATGAAACTTGCATATGCAGCTAGAACATTGCTGATAACAATAGAACACTTGAAGTTAGACGCTGATGATGAAATCTTTAAGGTTTAAAATTATTCCAGAAAGATATCAAGGCACTATCAACATCATTTCACCGACTTTTTCCCCCTTACAATGGCCGTGTAGCCATAGTTCCTTCAGTTGCCTCGCCATTGGGTGGTTCAGCCACACTCAAATACTCGTGCGTGAATTAGTGTTTGAAAAATGGCTTAAGGAGTCGAGGAGAAAAAAGACCAAAAAAGAAAACTAAACATTTGGTGAACTCTTTATTCATTCAAGAACTCAAAAGCAAATCAAAGTTCATATAATCTTCGGGTCCTAACAACCAGCCAGCTAATATTCATTACCACCAAATGAAAGGATTAAATCGTCACGAATATGTGGTTATTCTGTTTACTGTTATATGACGATTAACTGTACCTATTCTCCGGGGCAGCTTGAACTGCCCTTTTGAAATAATGTGAGGCCTTAGCTTGATCGCCATGGATCTCCCACACCAACTTGGCATACTGTGACAACATCTCACCATCTTTAGGGTCCACCAACATGGCACGATAATAGTATCCCTCGGCACCGGAAAAATCCCTCCTTGACTGTCCATGACATTTCGTAGGGAGAAACAAAAAAATCAAAGACCGCATGGAATTTTAATCCTTGAATATATGGATTCATAAGCATACAATTCCAAGTAAATTACAAATTCTCCCAACTATTATAAAATAGTGGGAATTTTTTTGAACTCTCAAAGTGTGCTCGTTTTTAGACTTTTTTCTTATTAACTTTTTCCTTGATTACCTCCCAAAGTACATGATATGACAATTTGCCTCATCTACAAAAAAAACCCTAACATGACACTAAAAAATTTATAACTCAATTAACGATAAATTTTGAATCGATCTTTAAAATCGATTTAAGGCTTTGAAGTAACAAAATGAGGTATGATTTATAGATAAATTGAAACGTGGTATGAACGATGAAGAAGGTAGGCACACGTGTGTATAGAAAAAATTTCGGTTTAATTTTTTCGATTATCAAGATATCTAATTTTCGATAGGAAGGTGTCATTTGAAAAAAAAACCACATTAAAAGGTTTTTAACTCAATTGACCACTGTTGAATCGATCTTTAAACTTGATTTAGGGCTTTGAAGTCCATGACGACAGATCAAAAGAGGTATGATTTATCGATTTCTGAAAATACCTCATTTATCGATTTTTGAAAATTGAAACGTGGTAATCGATCGACGAAGAAGGTTGGCACACACCTGTATAGAAAAAACCTCGGTTCAACTTTTTTAATAATCAAGATGTCTAATTTTCGATAAGGAGGTGTCGTTTGAAAGCTTGCAGAACGAGTTTTCTAACGAGGTCAATTGTAATAGTTCTTTTTTCGGAATCGTAATAGCTTTATTTTTAGGCTACTAACCAAAATGTGATTGTTGAATTTTCATAAGATTTACATCTTGAAAACTTTCAAATGACAACCGATGAGGCAAATTGTCTTGTGTACTTCCGAGAGGTAATCTGTCAAGAAAAAATATTGCAAGACAAAATCTAAACGCAAGACTTTGGGATGGCCCCAAAAAAAAAAAAATTCCCTTTTTAGTTACTAAATATCCCTTTTTAGTTACTAAAAATCCCTGAAAAGGGTAATTATCAGGTAAATGCAAATCTTGAACACTTGCAGAGGTTTGAAAAACAACAGCAGCTTCTTTGTACTAAGCTAAAACTTCATGACACTGTTAATAATTATACCTAAAAATTTGGTTTCAAGCAAGAAAAGCTCCATATCTAAAACAATCAGATATCAAAAACAACCCGTGAATGATACTAATAAACAAATAAAAGAACAAACCTCCAAATACTGAGCATAGTTTCTCAAGACTAAAGGGTTTGAAGGATCTTTCTCAACCAATTTACTGAAATAACTATCCAGATCGCCATCACGGTCGAAATCCCATTCATCGAGACCTTGGAAGACCCTCTCATTTTCTTCACCATCATCATCATCTTCTTCAATAATCCGCATCGAGTTCGACTCAAAGCTGAACTGAGTGTCAATGGTTTTCCCAATCGCATCAGATCTCTCAATCTTCTCTCTGATTAAATCTTCATTCTCAGCTCCCTCCGCAAACTTATCATCTGTACTGTATATTGCAAATGACGGTTCTGTGTGCAGCATTTTTGAGTAATTTTGAACCTTTGAGGTATTGAGAAAGAGAGGAGCAGAATTAGGGCAAAAACTGAAAAAGGGGAAATGGTATTTGCAAGCTAAATAACTAATAAGCGTATTTATCATATAGAATAGCTCGGTACACCGGCTAGAGCGGCTATCTCGGTCTTGGCCGATTCAAGAGAGCCCAACCAATCCTTTTGTTTTCTAAATGTAAATTTATAGGATAAAATTGGAGTACAAACGACCGACAAATGACATACAAAAGTGCAGTGGGCAGCCACAAGTCCGGTTCCTCGCTCGCGAATAATAAGTCTAAAAGGGCAAACACAAGTTGGTTGCTCACTTAGTTTCAAAAATAAAACAAAAAGACAACTACCAAGTTTTTCAAGGAAGGACAAGGCTATACTCCAAGGGCTTTTCCTCTCATATTCGGCAAGCATGTTCGGGTACAATGCAAAAACTGTACGATAAACATGAGTTTGGATCTTACGGATTATTAAGCTCAGATGGGATTCATTTTAAAAAATCAACCTATCTCTCGCATTCCAAATGAAGTACATGGTAGCCGCGAGCGCCGCTTTCTTCAACTTGGTTTGCCAACTAACCCCTCATGCCTCTTTCTTAGTCCATTTAAAAGCTCCATTGAGTATCAATGGCCTATGACGGAGGCTAACCCAATCACGAATCACCGCCCAAATTTTCGAACTAAATGAGCATTCGAAAAATAGATGACCCGATGATTCTACAACGTCTCAACAAAGAGAGCAAGTCGGGTCTTTATCAAGGAACTCTAACCGGTCCTCTGTACGGAGACGATTGAGCATTCACAACCAAAGAATGAACGAGTGTTTGGGCATATTGGACGGGCCCCAAACAACTCCCGTCCATGGCACCAAAGCACCTCGGGGCCTTAAGAAATCATAGCAACTTCTCAACCCCTCTTGCTTACCTCATGAACTCCAACGATGAAAGGTTTCACGCCTTGCTCACTTCGCCCTTTGTCAACCAAGGCCCGTCAGATATCGAAAAGATATTTGAAAAGGAGCGAGTCATCCTTGTGTAATTTTCATTCCCACGCAGACTTTCCCCCCCAAATAAATATGTGGATCCATTTGTACCATAAGGTATTATTTTTAGCTTGCATATTCCAAGAGTGCGTGCAAGCAGTTGATTCCAAGCATTCAAATCACAAAAACCCAAGCCTCTTTCCGAGCGCGGGAGGCATAAGCTATCCCAAGCTACGAGAGCGCTTTTCGAGCCCCATAGACCGCCTACATAGTTGGATAATTTTGGTACGCACTATAGTAGACAAGTGGAAAATCTCCAACAAAAAACACTCGATACATTGTATCACCGAACGAATGAGTTCCACTCTACCAGCGTATAAGAGTGTATGGCAGCTCCATCGGCTAAGTTGCGCCTCGATTTGCTTAACCAAGCCATCAAAGATCCTTGCGGTGACACGCTCCGCGGTGAGGGGGACATCGAGGTACCGAAAGGACATTGGGCTACATTGCAAGTGCGTGTCATCAAGGATTGATGTCTGGTTAGCATCATTTACTCTAGCCAAGTAAATATTAGATTTTTGGACATTCATTTTTAGCCACGATTTAGCTCCAAAGTCCTTGAGACAATTCATGGGGATTTGGATGGATGATGAGTCGCTCGGGAGAGTAGCATACACTTGTTGAGGATTTAGCCAAGTTCGTCTTTGATACATATACTTGTTGGGGAGTTCATTTAGGTAACTCAGGGTACAAGTTGACACAACTGACATAGCTCGAAGGTCGGGAAACCTAGGAAGCTCAGATATAAAAAAGACATGATGGTATTTAGATCGTCGAGGTTGAGGCCGTGGTTACGATATGGGTAGGGCCTATGGCAGGTAGGTAAGGAGGTCGGACATGTGACCTCAAGACCTTAGAGTCGTGTAATAAGGGGGAGAGAATTCTTCATAGAAGGAATATGTATGTTGATAAGGACTTTCAAATTCAACAGACATGGCAAATAAGGAAAGTGGATACGAGAGAATCTATTTTCTATCTAGGACTCTTGATCATCATGCTCCCCAAGTATATAAGGGTAAACAGGTTCTCTACTTTACACAACACACGCGCACGAGAACTTGCATACATACTCTCGATTTTATCACATGCAAACACTGACTTGAGAACTTTTCTGTCGGAACCTCTTTCGACATCTTGCAGCTCGTCGGAGCTCCTAGCTGGTGCAGGCTTGTGGGATCGCTTATTGGTCTGTTCAAGGCAATTTGAACATCAATTAATTTAAATTAGGATCCTCACAAGAGTAGATTTCTCATGCCCACAAATTATACAGTCAATTTTATATTTGCAGAGACTATCTCATTCACCAACAAATTGAGTTCTTCATTAGACTTTATCTGAACGTCACACTTTCTTTGTTCGTGTGGTAGAATTTGATTGACCTCTCTTTTCTTTCTCTCACTGGAAACTTGTCAAAAGCCTCCAATGTCATGGACACGGGTTGCACCTAGCCAAAGTTATATGAAGCCCTCTTGTATAATGTGGTCCCCCTTCCGTGTGAAGTTACCCTCGAAAATAAATACGTAATGTGGACAAATCACCTTCTATATGTTCAAAATTAAAAAGAAATGTTTCAGCAGCAGAAATCACTTTAAAAAAACAACACAAATTCTTGTATAATGAACAGATTTCCCACAACAAATATATAATAGTATTTCTCCACAAAAGAAAAAAAAAAAAAGCAAAAAGATACATCATTTTTTAACAAAGTAGAGGCAACATGTAAGGTTAACGTAATACAAAAAAGTTCTTGTGGTCATTGTATATTACATTGCATACTAGTACGCACCCGTGCGATGCACATAATAATAATATAAAAAATATTTTATTATGGTTATGATGTGGGAAAAATATTAAAAACAATTTTATAGAATAAACATCAATATCATGTCTTGATTGATTAGTTGCACTAGTACATTTATGTATTGAACAGGATCACAGAGAGGAGAAGTTCGTTTATACTGATCGTCGTAAACGAACTAGGCCTCGGTTAATTCATGCTCTCTCTTAACCCGTAAGATATTAAATAGAGATATATATGCAGTATATATTATTTTGATTCTTTTTGTTGAGGTTCAGTTCGCTGAATTAATATTCCTACTGTCTTGGGTAATATTATTGTACATATGATGTGCTATTAGGATATTTACGGTAATCATGTACATTTAGTTTGATGATGTTCCCAAATTGAGTTCATGTAGGATTATTATGCTAAACCCTGCAGGTGGATTAAATTCCGACATAGTAATAATGTGATGAACGAACGCTAGCTTCGGTGAAATAATAATATATTAATTAATTCTTGATTATCAGTAATCGAATTAATTAATGGACATTATATCTTAAACATAGAGATGTAATTCAAGTAATTATTATTGGAGTCTCAACTGTAAATTGGGCTAGGAAAATAAAGTGCAATATTATGTTGGTGACCCATAATATTATTTAATTAATTGGATGAGTGGGTTTGGCCCACAATTGGTCTAATTAACTAAGGAGCCATATTCCTAATCTCCTAAGGGTCCTTACTGTTACCCTATATATACATCATTAGGCTCATGGAAAATAGAAGAAGATATTCGAATTCTCCTACGTGATATAATATCACACGCGTCTCTCTCTCTCTCTCTCTCTAAGTTTCTATTCAAGCTTTATCTTCTTCTTGTTGCTCAACCGATACAAGTAGAAGAAGTGTTTAAGATATACAGTAGAAGATCCCGATATAATTGAGACACATATATTCATCAACCCCGTGATCAGTTGGAGTTGACCCAGCGACGAACCCGACCCGTTAGACCGCACCCGACTAGCCAGACCCGCCGCGAGCCATCGCGACCCTATCGGACGGAAGCCGCTACCAGCCGGAGGAGCCGACATTCGCAACGCGCTACCCGGACGACCACGATGCGCCACCCGACGACCCGACCCGCAAACCCACGTGACCCGATCGGGAGCCCGACATTCCGTTCATGATCCCAATGTGTTCGTGTGCTCTTCCCGGTCAACCCAAATCCTCTAGATTCATAAAAAAAAAATTAAGCCGTAAGTTTCCTACGTCAAACATTTAGATCTGTTGCGCATAGGTTTACGTTTGCTATTGAGTTCGTAACTTGTACATAACGAGATCCTCATAGATCCCAACACTTATTACTTTGATTTACTTGAGTGAGATTCAGTTCGTTGGATCAATAGTCTTACTGTCTTGGTAATATTGATGTATGCATGATGTGTTGTTAGGATATTTACAGTGATGATGTCCCCGAAGTGAGTTCATGAAAGATTGTTATATTGAACCCTACAGGTAGATTAAATTCTGGCATCATAATAATGCAATGAACGAGCTCTAACTTTGGTAATATAACATATTAATTAATTCTTGATTATCAGTAATCAAATTAGTTAATGGGCATTATATCTTAAACATAGAGAGGTAATTCAGGTAATTGTAATTGGAGTCTCAAATGTAATTTGGGATAGGAAAAGGGAGTGCAATAATATTATGTTAGTGAACCATAATATTGTTTAAGTAATTAGAAGAGTGGGCCAGACCTACAGTTAGTCCATTGCTTAAAAAGTCCTATTAATATTCTCCTAAGGATCCCTACTATAGCTCTATATATACATCATTAAAGTTCATGGAAAACAGATCAAGAGGTCAGAATTCTCCTACGTGCAATTATATACACACATGCGCCTCTCTCTCTCTCTCTAGATTTCTATTCGACTTTATCTCCTTCTTGTTGCTCCACTGATATAAGTTGAAGAGGTGTGTGAGTAATACCGTCAGTGTTTTCAATAGCGTTTTTTAGCGCGCAATAGTGCAATCTCATCTGTTATCGCGACATAGCGTCTGTAGTTTTGCGTTCTTCCCAAAAAAGGACGCTAAATATGACTTGTCAGGTAATTTGCGCTATTCGTTACGCTATCTACGCAATCGCTCAAATTACTCAAGCAATTTGCAAAACTAAAATCGAGGAGAGAGAAACAGAGAGAGATGACCCGTCCATGGCATCTCGCCTGCATGAGAAGGAGCGCAACGCAGATTGCGAGTCGGAGGAGTCCACCATCAAGATCGACCACATCAAGGCTCTGTAAATTTTCGAAGAAGAGACTTACGGTGGCGAGGCTCTGTGATTTAATTCAATCATTTTTGAGAGTTTTTTTTAGATAGACGATAGCTTCTCTCTCTTCAATTATTCAGTTTTTGGAAAATTTCGAGACGGATGGATGATTAGTTCAACTTCAAAGCTTTATTCATTGAATTTTGGTTTAAAAATAATAAAAACAAAATAAAAGAGGGAGTGGGCCATGGTGAGGAGGACTGGACTGAGTTAAAAGAAAATGAAAAAGTACTTGACTAACTTAATTTATTGAATAATTATTGAATGTTACTTCTTATATTAATGTTAATTTTATGATTGAGGAGTATTTAAGTTAAAAAAAAACAAGAGAATTTAAGCGAAACACAAAAACAAGAAATCACAAACAAAATCGAGATGAAATAAAAATAACTAATCGAATAGGCGCATAAGTCAAGTCCTAAAACTTTCCCGGCAACGGCGCCAAATTTGTTGTTGCAAATTTTATTTTTTAATTTTTCGAGCACCGAATCAAAGATTCGTTCACCGCGTCGTATCTCAAGGAAAGTTTAGCCGAATTAAATTGTGCGTTTATTCGATTACAAAAAAATTATAAAATAATATCCTAAACATTCTAATCAATATTAGTGTGGAATTTTACTATCTACTAATTTTATTAATTTAACTAATAAACATAAAATTATAATTAAAGTAGTAAATAAATTCAATAATTATAAAAATCTTAAAGACAATAAGAATATAAAGATGATAAAAGTGTTAGGGAATTGAGAAATAATTGTTTTCAATTCTAATGATAAGTCCAAATTATTTATTGCTCGGTTAAGTGATTCGATAAACACACTAATTTAGAAGTTTATATTCAATAACTTTTCGTAACAAGAATTAAACATAAAGTTAATATATTTTCGTATCAAATAACAAATAAGCAATATAGTTACGAACAAGCTTACTCGTTTTGAGCCGAGATCAATTAACTTCTCTCCTCTCGGTTTAAAATTAATTAATTAGATTTAGAAGGTGCTTAATCAACCAAATCGTAAAAATAAGTATAACTCGAAACGATATGAACAATAAATAACATGACATCATCATCGAACCGAAACAATCATTTCCCTATCCCTAACGGAATAGGTTTAGCTCGTCATGATTTTACCGACACAAATAACAATAATAACCTAAGCTATCATCGTACTTACAGTAAAGTAACGATAACTTACGATTACTATTGAAAACTTGATGTCAATATATCACTAGAACTTCAATAAGATATAGAAATATCACTTACAAGATTATGTAAATCATATATAATAAGAAATTTTCATAAATGATGAAGAAATTTCAAGAGAAAAGAAGAAATTTTTTACAAGATTTCTAACTATTATTCACTTATGAACTTGATGATCTTTACATGCATGGATCACCTCTATTTATAGCTGAGAATTTGGAGTAAAATATAGCTAGAAATTAGCTATAGTTAAGGTTTAATCATCATCATAATAACACTCCATCATCATGCATTATAAAAGAACAGACAACTGCAGAAATCTGCCTAGTAGCGCCGCTACTGTGTCGGCAACTTTGCATGTTGTTACTGTTTTTGCTCGTCCGGGCTCGTTTGGACTCGGAATTAAGTTTCATTTTTTCCTGTGCGTTGCTAATGAACCCCTCTTTCCAATAATATGATCATACTCAAGAAATTTCTAAAATCCTATTCATCTGAGGTTTTCGTCCTATGCATCTTTATTGAAAGTAAAGCGAAAAATACCGGAAAACGAATACAGAAACATAAACATTATTTTGAATATTACAAATCACAAAATAAATGATAAAACCACCCTAAAACCTATAAAATGATTTAAAATGGGGTAAAAGAATAATAAAATAATAACTAAAAAATACGTAACAAAAATAGGACAAACATATATCATAAAAATAAAATAGTAACCCACAATAAGTAGCAAAAAAAATTGATGCCCATTTGTGTAAAAGCTTCAATTTACATTCCAACAACAATTAAAAAAAAAAAACAAAAAAAATTGAAGATAAATATCGTAAAAAAGGTAACCTAATATTGAATATCCAGTCTAAGAGGCACTCAACAACAAAAAAGACATGCTAGCAGGTGAAAATTGACAACACAAATTAACAAGAAACACTAGAACACAAAATTAATTGATTTATGGAAAATGTTACTCTCTCACAACCATTTTATCGAGTTTGTTACCGTTAGATCAACTATCTCTTACCGTTACATAATGATTCAACTGTTATAAATTTTCACGGAATTGTTCGGGAGATTATATTTCCCTTTATTTTTTTTTTTTGGTACAAGGACCTTCCGGTTTTCGGATCTACAGGAGAACCGACTAATCCGAAATCGAGCGGGTAGGACCACAAGGGCGGCAAAGCTCTCCCTCAAGAGTTTTAACACTGCTGCATTCCCAGGGCTCGAACTCGAGACCACTGGTTAAGCTGGAAGAGACCCAAGTCATCTCATCCAAGCGCTCTTGGTATATTTCCCTTTATTTAAACACAAACCAATTGACAAATGATGAATTTTCTCGAGCATGTAGTTCCATACTAATTATAGTACTTTTTTCATAATTAATTCTCACTCCTCCATTTTCCCCTTACGTCCGCTAAATTTCATGTCCTCCCTCTAGAGAGAGAAACGCCAAATATCATTGTTCTTCTTCTTCTTCTTCTCCACATCAGCCATCCACCCCTTTCTCCGATCGGCGGCGGTACACCACAACCGCCGACCTCATTATTAACCCTCCTCATCTTCACATATAATATTTATTAATAATTAAAAAAAAAAAAAGAAAAATGGGGCCGAAGAAGGGTTTCCAGCTCCTGGAGATAAACGTGATATCAGCCCAAGATCTGGAACCCGTGTCGAAGAAGATGCGGACGTACGCAACGGCGTGGATGAACCCGGGGCGCAAGCTTTCGTCGTGCGTGGACACGGAGGGGAAGAACAATCCTACGTGGAATGACAAGTTTGTGTTTAAGGTGGATGAGGAGTTTTTGAGGCAGGACACGTCTGCGGTGATGATCGAGATCTATGCCGTCCACTGGCTGAGGGACGTGTTGGTGGGCACCGTGCGCGTCCTCGTCGGGAATCTTATCCCCCCTCCCACCCGCTCCCACGCCCAAAATTACACCGGGATGCGTTTCGTTGCTCTTCAGGTTAATTTAATTCAATTACTCATCATCATGTGAATATATATTTTGGCGTGATGATAATATATACATTTTTTTACGTACGTACCTAGTTTTCATCTTTGTGTTTGCAAATAGTTATGAGAAAAGATTTAATTATAATAAGAAAAAGGCGAAAATGCAATTCTCATCATGGTTGGCTTAATATTTCTTGTCATATAAAATTACAAAAAGAATAAATTACTTTTTCACCAAAACTGCAGGTGCGCCGGCCGTCCGGGAGGCCACAGGGCATCCTCAACATCGGGGTGGCGTTGCTCGGTTCCTCCATGAAAAGCATGGCTCTTTACCGCCAACTGAGCATGTCGGCAGTAGGGTTTCGAGACCTCATGGAGGACCCCCTCAGCATCCAAAACCTCCAAGAAAGCAACACCACCACCACCACCAACGTAAAGCCCATCTTGCTCCGGTCCAAGAGCGAACGCAGCGCCCTCGACCACCTCTCGACCAACGGCTCCTCCATCCTCAACCCCAAAACCAAGGACACCTCCATCCTCAGCATCACCGACCGCTACAACCCCTTCTCCAAATCCAAAGTCGGCAAAGCCAGCTCCGTCATCAGCGTCCCCAACCCTCCGCAAGTCCCCACCAAAAACACCAAATCCGGCTCCGTCCTCAGCGACTCTATCCTCAGCAAGGAGTCCTCTGGCTTCCGCCGCATGGCCGCCGACAAGACAGTCGACGAGAAATCCCTGGTTAGAAAACCGAGCCCCAACAAGGAGAAGCTGTCGTTGGCCGTGCCCAAATACAACAACTACGTGGGGGGCAAGAAGGGGAACTCGGTGTGGTCCGACTCGGAGGTGGGCCCGTCGCCGTCAGAGGTGGCGGCAGCAATGATGATGGCGGAGCGCAAGTACCCGCTCGATGACAAGCAGAGCTCCGTGCTCGACGGGTGGAGCGTGGACGAGAGCGTCGAGGGGCTGAGGTCGAAACTCGAGCGCTGGAGAATGGACCTTCCGCCGCTCTATGACAGGGCAGCCACTGGAGGAGGTTACTCCACCAGCAGCTACAAGTCGTCTGGAAGGCACACGCGCAGGCATAGTGATGGCTCCACCGGCCTCTTCTCTTGCTTTGGGAACATATTCGGGTACGAGTGCCAGTGCATTTGCGGGAAGCCACCGGGGAGGAGGAGCCGTAGCGCACGGTTTCAGAGCCCGTCCACGCTCACGCCTGGCCGCTCCTTTATTTAAACCCAAGGAATTCAATTTATTTTTGGGGTGCTCCTATCTCACTCTCTATACTGTATTTATTTTGTTTAGCTTCGATTAACTTGTGACTCAAATTTATTTATCTTTTTTATTTTTTCTTTCAACTTTTCAAAACCATGTGTGTTTTAAATATTTGCAATTTGTTGTTGTTGTTGTTGTTTCTGTGATGAGTTGCAGTTTTTTTTGGTTTGGGTTTGTTTGTTTTTGGTTTGGGTTTGTTTGTTTTTCTGGATATTGGATGATGTGAAGGAGTTGAGGGTCTTAATTAATGGATTTTTACTGTTATGTTGGTGTTGTACTTGAAAGAATTCATCCATATGTCTTTCGTCTCTTTGTGTTTCATTCCATTAGTTACAGAGAAATGCTACGGTCAGGTTACGGTACCATCCCGTCGGGTGTTTTAATCGTTAGATCATCTATTTATCTAATTATAGGTGGATCCAACGGTTAAAACACCCGACGGGGTGGTAGCGTAGCATTTGACTTAGTTACATTACATATTTATAAATGTGAATTTCTATTATTACTAAGAGGACCGTAGCATTTGACTTAGTTACATTACATATTTATAAATGTGAATTTCTATTATTACTAATTTTTTTTTATCAAGTTATACATTATATTATAGCACATTATAATACTAGTACAACGCTCGTGTATTACACGAGTGCTTGCTATTTCCTTAAAATCTAAAATTAATGAGAAAAAATAGTTGAAAATTTAAATACATTTTATTAAAATATAATTATTATATATTTAGTATGACATTTTTTATTTGCGTGATTTACTTGTATTATATTTTAATAATTTTTTAACTTACAACATATAACTACATTAAACATAAATATATCAACTGAGAAATAATTTTATTTTTCTTATAAATTTTAATAAATATTATTATTTTTTATTATTTTTTATTATTATATAGATAAATATAATTTATTTATTTTATATATACAATATGGATGTCAAATCGAAAATAAATGATGATTAATTTGATATATTATATATGTAAAACCGATAAGAAATACAAAAATTATCAACTTTTAAAATACATTTATATTGAAGGAAGCAAAGGGATATATTAGTCACTTAGGGGGTGATTGTTTATGGTTTGAATAGTAAAAAAACTAGAATTTTTTAATTATGGTTAAGTTTAAGAAAAAGTTGTATGGTTAGTTGTTAGTGGATATATTAAA
>CACSLK010015970.1:2156903-2168578 GCA_902706635.1 Striga hermonthica
GGCCTGTGCGGACCTGGGCTATTTTCTCCATACTTAGACATATTTTGACCATTTTTTGACCGATTTTCGACCTGATTTCACCCCAAATCTCATCCACACCTCTTGGAACTTTCTCGATAAAATTTTTGGCCTGGCACTAACAGGTCGGTTTTGCCGAGCGGGTCGACACGGGCACTTCTCAATAATTTTCATACCTAGCTCAAATTTTCAACACTTCGCCATCTTTCAACCCATTTTTCAATAAAATCTTGGCTCCAAGACCCGTTTCTTTTTCCAAAAATATCGTGTGTCGTGTGGTTTGTGGGACTATTTGTTAATGAATGAAAATGAAAAACGAGAAAATGCAATAACCGTGGGTTGCCTCCCACGAAACGCTCAATTTATTGTCTTGAGCTCGACTTTCCCAACAAAAAAAATCAACCGGGATCGAGGAAAAAGTGATGATCATGCCACGCCTTTGTATTTTCCAAGGGAAGTCCCAACGGTAGTACGGAACAAAGGCGGGCAAGGTAAGCTCTCGTGGCCGCGTTCTTGTGAAACCGAGCACGGATATCAACAACCACCAATAGGAAAAATGAATCTTTACGAACCAAGGCCCCACACTCGACCTCCGGAAATATAAAAATATCCGTGGAGCACGTCGAATCAATCCTGGGCATCGTTTGCACTATCTCGAACGTGTACTCATCAAGCTCAAGCATCCGGAGCACGGACGTAGACACACTAAACTCCTCCAAATGTTCACGATCCTCAATAATACGAAACGACGACCCAAAGGACATAGGAAACACGTCATACTCAACATCACAAGTCGACTCATCAATCAACTCACACCTCGGGTAAATGACATCACATAATAGCTCGGAATCCTCCTCAACAACATCCACAACATCATGAACTACTACATTCTCCACTTCAATATCATCCTCCCGAGCACTATGAACATCGCTAAACCCAATCAAATCCTCCAATAAATTTTCTCCCAACCCATCCACCATGTCAACACCTGAATTCGTGCTCTCATCCTCAATAATTGAATCAAAGCTCATAACACCATCTACGAAAGAAAAATTTGACGTACCTTTCGTAGATTGCAAGTCCGAGTCGTCAAGAGGGGGAATTTCTTTGACAATCAAATCATCGATGTCCTCACTCGTGTCAAGAGATTGTGTTCCATCATAAACGAGAGTTAGGCCCACCTATTTCAAGGAGGCAAACCTATCCACCATTGCTCGAAACTCGCCTTCTCACCGGATGCTCTCTCGAATAACCCTCGCCGATAGAGAACAATATCTACCGAGCGGAATGTGAGATGCGTCCAAATCGAGGAAAGAGACCACGGTAGAGTCAAACTTCTCAAGTGTAGCTTGAAGAATGGATGGAATCAGAATGCATCTCCAACTATGAAATTCCTCAATGATCGACGCGAGACTCGCAAGTGCCTCTTGAGTGCTCGCCAAAACCTCTCGGTGACGCTCGGTAGGCACACGAGACAAGCTACCGGCATAAGCATAGCCATACGGATCCATCAGAGCTCCTCAAGCGAAATACCTCGCACAAGAAAAACAAAACAACCAAGGCACACGAGGCAAAGGAAAGAAAACACAAAATGAAACTAACACGACATGATATTTACACAAACACACATAGCAAATAACAAGAGAAACGAAAAACAAGGCAATAATCAAGAGAAACACGCAAAATCAAGAAAAATCCACAAAAAGCAAGAGAAACACGGAAACAAACAACAACTAGATAGCAAACTTGGCGCCCTACTCGCCTTCCCCGGCAACGGCGCCATTTTGTTTGTAGTATTTTTGGGCAATTGGTAACCAAGTTACCCGGACTCGGGTCGTTCTAAAAGGAAGGCTCTTCAGAGCTTCGTTCACTATCTAGTCGCCAAATCACACAACCGAAAAGGTCCTAAACATTTTACTCACAATTTGATGGTTTGAATTTAAACTAGATTAATCTACGAAATGAGAGCAATTGAAAGCAATTAACTAAGCACGCAAGAAGATGAGAGAATTCAAGGGGGAAAGAGAGATTTTGGTTTGCCGGAGTCTCCATGATCAATCACACACAAATAACCGAACATTGTCATGCTAGCTAAAACCCTAGAAAGCTAAACCCAACTCTAGCACAAGACGAGCAAGCATTTAACTTCTAATCACACTTAGTCATGCATTCACGATCTAAAGATTCAATCATTTCCTCCAAGCAACACAAGCACAATATCAATTTTCACAAAAAGCAAATAACGATATACGAAGTAATGGGGCTTAAGGATAAGTATCCACTCTCACACGCACTTGGGAAAAAAATCGGAGTCAAAAGCTCGAAACTTTACTCGAAACAATATCGCTGGAAATTCGCCGGAAAACTTGATTCATAAGCTCCAAACCAAAGCATAAAAAGGAAAAAGAGAAAATAGAGAGGAATTCCCAACGTAAAAGTTGGGAAAATGAGGGTTTTTTTTCCAAAATACAAAGCACAATGTATTTTTATAGCTCACCACAAACACACACTAAAAACACGCACATTTAGTCAAAAACTCGCGAGGTCACCAAGAATTCCGCGAGGTCGAGAGTGTGGCTTGGGTGTTGGCAGCACAGGGGCGCGCGGGCGCGCGCTAGGCAGGAACTCACGACGTCGCAGGGGAATTCGTGCGTGCGGGCGTGCTGGGAACGGAACTCGCGAGCGCGGAAGTGAAGTGGGCGCATCACTCGCGAGCTAGGGCCATTTCGCGGGCGCGAAAGGAGAGTTGGGGCATGGAACTCGCGGGCTAGACGATTTTCGCGGTCGCGAAACACAAAACTCGCGGGCTGCAGGCGTGAACTCGCGGGTTAGCTGCCTTTCGCGGGCGCAAAACGAAATTCGCGGGCACTGGGCTGCAGTGACGTGCGGGCATGTGCGACTTCGTTTAGCTCTAACTTTTCGCACACAACTCCGATTCGCTCGAAATTTGGATCAAAATTCTCATCATTGAATTTTCTTCGTCCCAATATGGCTTGGTCGGATTTTACGGATTGGACAGCTCGGTCGGCTCGAACGGCTCGTCTCTTCGTTCTCGACAAGTTGGACCTATTCAACACTAAAACAAAAGAAAACGCGCAAAAATGCGAAAACACTATACAATAACAAAAATACACAAAACACGATAAAATGGACCGGTCGACACAAAAACAAGCCTAAAACTATATAATAAAGCACACAAAACACATGAAAATAACGACAAAAACACAACAAACAACTCCCCCACACTTAACTCTTTGCTTGTCCTCAAGCAAACAAAATAACAAGTATTTATAAGATAAGGTAAAAGAAAAACTCAAGCCCCTTTTAAGCCCATTCACACATACATCTTTAAGGCTTTTACATCCAACGGGCTTTTACATTAAAATAATACACATGTAACAAATCAAATGTGACCGCGCATGGCCCAATAATAATAATATTTTATCGACTTCGATCGATATTTGTCTTGTCAGCAATTATCGTGTCTACTGAGGCGTCTTCTTTATGATATTCGTCGGCTTCTTTATGATATCTTGGTCGGACTAATGATGTTAGATTCTGCTTGGTTGCTTATCTCGAATACGGACAATCTTGACTTCTGGGAACTCGATTAATAATAATACATAAATCGAAGAACCTGCTATTTTATGTTTACTAGTAAAGTGCACGTGCGATGCACGTGGTGTCGAATAATTTTCGCGGAGTAAGTTTGTAAAATAAATTAATTTATTTATTAAACATATCATTGCATAAATGAAGTAAAATATATAAAAAATGAACTCATATGTGATTTTTTTTATTTAGAATTAACATAATGATCTCCTCATATAAAAATGTTTGGATTTTTCAAAACTTCATGGACATGCAGCAATTGATTCTGAGTAGCTTTATCAAGATCTGAAGCAAATTGTGCAAAGGAGGGACGTTCTGGAGGGGAACCTATTAAAGCTACAGGATGGACAAGAATTTCATTGGCTCCTCCGACTCCCGAATCTGACCGACCGACATGCAGATGTTCGTCAGCGCGCGACCGGCGAAGGATACAAGGGCGAGGCTCTGACAAGACCAGGTTCAAAGTGGGAGTAGATCAGTCTATCCTCAACCTCCTCAGCCTTCCTGTGATCGAGTGATGCTACCACCTATCGTACGACAAACTGGATAGAGATGCTTTCAAATAGGATTCTAGCGATCGGGCTGGAGAAAGTCAAAGAGAGAAGATGGTAAGCAGAAGACTTGCGTCTACTAGGGTTAGTCGCTCAGTGGCAACTTCTCAATTCGGTGAGTTCGCTTCCCTTTTGATGTATATCGGTTGTTTTTCTCTTCTTGAGCTTTTGATTCCTTTGAAAGAGCTACCTATCCTCTCCCGGCAACAAGCCAGAAGTTTGTCCTTCGCTCATACGCTCCATCCTCGGAAAGGAGGTCAATTACATCGAGCCTTGACTGACTCTGAGACTCAATCTTTTGACTTGGATTGGCATACTGGGGTCAATTCCACCCTATCCTCTTGAAGCACCCAACTTCCTTTGCTCTCAAGCCTTCAGATGAAGTTTCAGTCTAGAGTGAGGCTCTTTCCCCACTAATATGCGGATTCTTCTTATGCTATTGCTATGGCGGTATACGCCATGGGCTGGGAACAACGGTAAACGTAATCCTCAATGGAAAGCAAAAAGGAAGAAAAAATCCGCTTTGAAAGCGATTCCAAAGAACATAAGAACGACCAGGTGCAAACAAGGCCAAAGGAAATGGTCGAATCGTTCGAAATCCGGTACTTTAAGATCTAAGGCGGAACGCTCCCCTACCGATGTATTTCTACATCCCACAGCTTCGGCAGATCGCTTAGCCCCGTTCGATCGAAGCCCCGGTGAACGGCGGCCGTAACTATGACGGTCCTAAGGTAGCGAAATTCCTTGTCAGGTAAGTTCCGACCTACACGAAAGGCGTAACGCCGAAGAACATCCTTATAAAAGAATGAATGGGAAGCAGGTCTAGTGAAATAACGTTTTACAAACCCCAACAAAAATATATATAAAAAAACAAATTCCTAATAAAAAAACACAAAGATTTCCTTTCATTTTAGTTTTAACGTTCTCATAAGAACATTCATTGTCGTTGGAGTCCAATACATCAATAATATTGCAAAATTCCTCTTAATTAATTTGGCAAAACGCCAATTTTATTCAAACACTTAAGAAACATTCTGACCCGACATATTCATGATTGTATGATCTTTATAACAAGATACTTCTACTAACAAATGATAAATATCTCTATGAAATAACTAACGGTGTCACTAAAATTGCTGATATTTTTTATCACTGAAAAAACTACTACATTCCTCTATCTCTAGATATATTGTTGTCTACACCATTGATGCATCGCCCTACGAGGTGAGAATGAATTTTATCTCCAAATAAAAGTTGACTTCACAAAATCTTGGTTACATGTACTTCTCCCGAGGTGCTAAATTATTTTTTGAAATCATCATACATTACCTGAAAGTACATCTAAAGTAATTGCACATATGTTCAAGCACAATACACCAATGAGATTATAAATATTTCTATAAAAAGTGACAACTTAATGCTAACATTCAAAACTGTTTTGATACTCCTACATTTCATTTTCAGTGTTATTTATCTAGAATATAGACGAACAATATAATCTATTTTTTGCAATGCTCAAAACAAAACAATGAGAAAATATTGAGAAGCATATCATTTGTTAAAATATTTGACAACAGAAGAATTAGAATTTCATTATATAACGATACTTTTAGTCATTTGTTAAGTTTATTATTATTGAGTCATGATTAAAATATACATCATGTATACAAATTTTTAGATTTTTTAATTATTTAAAATTGAAAATAAATAATATATTATCATTATTTATGAGAACCAATTTCTTACAGAGTCCATGTATTTAAACACTACCAACAAAAAAGTAGTAATTTTAAAAGACTTTTTGTTTGTAAATATTGGTATTCATACTTTTCTAAGAAAATTAGCATGTTTTCTTTTTCTCAGTGCATTACTATTATATTATTTGTTTCTTATTCTATAGACAAATAATATTTTATTTGCTAAGTAACTAAAGCACATTTATACGTATTATGTTATTTTTTGTATGTGTTTTATATAATGATGGTATCAAATTATCTTATTTATTATGTTACAATTAATATAATCACATAAGATTAAATGTAATTTAATATATTTGATAAAATTGTACTTTTTATACGAATTATTAGATTAAAAAGTTTTAGAATTTTTTCCAATGTTTGGTAAAATATTAATTGACTAAGTCATTTTCATAATCACTGAATACATATATGGTACCACCATTATAGGGTTCATTTTGCAGCAGTAATTGACTTCACATAGCTAATGTTATTTCATTTCTTTTCTTTGGCCTAACCTTTTCTTTTATCTATGACTTCACATTGCTTCGCTTCGTTTGTACCCTAAGGTGCATTTGCCATAATTTCAGCATTACGACAAACTCGTGTCAAACATATATTGAATTTGGGTGCTCTAGCCAAAACGTGGGAACAGTTAGAAGTTTACACACATTTTTTTACTTTTTTTTTTATATGAATTGTTTCAAATTTATGTATGCAACACATACCACAAGTTTATCTTATGTTATTTTATACTTAATAAAATTGATTTAACTTGAATATAAAATTTATTATATAATATACTTCAAGATTAATTTATTATTTTTAATTAGTACTGATATATATATATATATATTATTTTTTATCAATATAACTAATTATATTATTTTTATTTTATTGCAAAATAGGTGTCAACTCAAACATCACTGAAAATAAATGATGTGATATATTACATATAAAAAAGGTAACAAATAAAAAATATGAAGTATTTTAAACATAAAAAATTTAATGATAGAAAGTAATAAAAATCTTAACTAAAAAATTTTAAGATTAAAATACCCACTTTTCAAGAAATATACATATGAATATATATATATATATATATATATATATATATATCCTCCCTATATATAATTCCCGAATGCGCTGAGCCTACGTGGCTGCTTCTGGTGCTTCGGAGTCCTATTTGGCGAAAAATCATGCTTCGTAATTAGGTTTGGATAAATAATATTGATATATTAATAATTAATAATCTAGGTTCGGGTATTCCATAATTATTATTTAGCTAACTTAGGTATTTTAATATCACTTTTACTAATATAACCCTTTAATTTTTTGTAATTTTACATAGTGAGGCATTAAGTGACTAATATATCCCTGAATTTTGATTTGTTTCCTTCAATAAGCTATTGAATTATAAATGTATTTTAAAAGTTGATAACTTTTGTAATTCTTATCGGTTTTACATAAAAAGTTGATAACTTTTTGTATTAAATATTTAATCATTAAATAACAATATTTATCACTCATTATAAATTTATTTCGTTTTTATTAAATATTTCATTTTTATTTAATCATTAAATATTTCATTTTTATTAAATTAAAAAATAATTTTTATTAAATAAAAAAATATAATTTTTTCTTTTTCTTTTGATTTTTCCTTTTTCTTTTTAAAGCTTTTTATTTTTCTTTTGATTTTTTTAATATTCTTTTCTGATTTTGTAAATCGAAAACAATTAAAGGACGAAAGTGCAACGAATGTAAAGTTAGCGGACGGATAGTGCAATTTTTCTGATCTGACTAGGCGCCACCTCGTGCCACATCATGCCGAGAATAGAAATTCCGATCTAACTGGGCGCCACATCAGCTATTCCGGCGAAAATGAGCACCAGAATGTCATTTTGGACTAAAATTACCAAAAAAAAAAGTTAGTGTACCAATTGTAAACCGAAAACAATTAAAGGACGAAAGTGCAACAAGGCTATAGTTAGTGGACGAATAGTGCTTTTTCCGAGATTCTTTTATTAATGGCAGAGATGTGTGCCTTATTAATGCATAAGTAGATTTTGTGGATTACTAAATTAGATCCAACTGATGGCAATTGGAGTTCGGACAACATGTTTCCCATCGCACCATTTAATTTCCCCAAACTCATGTGTGTTGGGCTGCATTGGTCCGGTCATCTGGAACGTGACCGTATAAGACCTCGTCTGATATTGCTTCCAGAAAGTCAACATCCTTGGGGCCACGTCAATTTTAACTGAGCTGCTCTGTGAGAAGACGGATACCTTGTACGTTGACCGGTATGATTCGACGTTGGTAACCGTTCTCTTGTGTGTGACCACTGTTGTAGTGTTGATGTCGGCTGACACTTGGACGGCGAAAGAGGGGTAGTTCAATTCGGTCGCGCTGTATGTCTTGTTGAAGTCGCAAGTGAAATTTTGTCGTGTGACAATCATGATCTGTTCTGGCGTGTACTTGATGGCACAAAGGAAATTCAAATAGTCCTCGGTGGTCAGATTATAGACTAGGCCTGGGACGAGGGCAGAAAGGGGGTTCACGTGCCCGGCTCCATGTTGGAATGGTGTGGATGCATTGCCCGTTGATTCATCTATCATTGGGCTGCCTCTCATGTTGGTCGTGTAGGCGGTGGTCATGAGGGCCGAGCGGATGGCTGCTGGGCTCCACTCCGGGTGGACTGCCTTGAGCAGAGCTGCCACCCCGCTGACGTGGGGACAGGACATGGATGTTCCTGATGCAATGTTGAAATCGACCTGGCGCGTGTCAAAGCTCAGCCAGGTAGGCCCATTGGCCCGGGACCATGCGGCTATGATGTTGTAGCCTGGCGCGATCAGGTCCGGTTTCAACAACTCAGGGCTGATTGGGGTGGGGCCTCTCGAGCTGAAGGAGGCGACATTGGGCGATGACTCGAAACTGATCCTCGTTCCTCCGAACATGATCTTTGCTGTAGGGTTGGGATTGAAGGATAGATAGTTTCTCATATTGTCTCCTGCCTTGCGGCCGACATGTGCGGCAGGAACAAAGTGGATGTCAGGAATCAGGTCTTCACCATTGGTGTTGGCCAGAACCATGCCGACCCCACCGGCTTTCCTGACCACCTCGCCCTTCTCGAGTCTGGAATTTATCCCACGGTCACACAGAACGATCTTACCCTTGACCTTCATCGGAAAGAGGGTGCCATTGAGACAAAAGCCGCTCCCGTTTTCGCTTACTTGCCCAGCATAAACAAAGGGAGTATATGCATATGCTGATGCAGCAAGAGGCCACGGAGGTCCACTGTTGAGAGATGAGCCGTTGTAGGTTTCGCCGTTGCCGAGCTTGACGTAAGCAAGGAAAGCTCGATCTATGGTCCCGGCACCAACACTGGTTACCCAAGGGGCCGCGTTTCTCACGCTGGATGAATCGGGCCCATCGTTCCCCACAGAGCAGGAGACGAAGATGCCATTGGCAGCGGCGGCAAATGCTCCGATCATAGGGACGCTTCTGTAAAACGGGTAATCCGCTGGGGGGCCAAGAGACATGGACAACACGTGAACCCCATCACTGATGGCCGTGTCGATGGCCATAAATAAGTCGGAGCCGAAACAATTGCCGTTCCAGCAGGCCTTGTACATGGCAATCCTGGCCCGCGGTGCCATCCCGCGCGCCGTCCCGTATGCGTACCCGAATAGGCTGGCACCGTGGACGATGGATCCAGCAGCAGTGGATGAGATGTGGGTCCCGTGGCCATCGGTGTCCCTTGGCGATCTCAGTTCCTTGTTCCAGTCGAGAGGTATGTCGGCACCCTGCTCATAGCCTTTCGCAAAGTACCTGGCCCCGATCAGTTTCTTGTTGCACAATGATTCATTAAACTCACATTTTCCTCGCCAGAAACTCGGGATGGGCCCGTAGCCCGTGTCGCGAAAGCTCAGGCTCTCAGGCCAGATGCCAGTGTCGACCACCCCAATCACTATACTTTGTTCTTGAGAAATGGGCCTCATGTACTTGTAATGGTGCTCCAGTCTGTCCAGACCCAGAAATGTTGGGGTCCAGGTCGTGTGGAGCTTGTGTATCGTGTCAGGCTCCACGGCCAGGACCCCTTCCTGGGCGGCCATTAGTTGGGCCTCCTCGTTGGTGAGGCTGGCCGAGAACCCATCGATCACATGTTCATATGAGTAGAGCATCTGGGCGGAGCTCGACACTGACTTGAGCGATGATGCATACCACAGTCTGTGGTGTCCGTATTTCACAGGCTTTTCGGATTTCAACATGTGGATTATGTAATTCTTGGCCGCCATTGACACATGACAAATACACAAAACCACTATAATTCCGACTATTAAAAATCCATTTTTCTTCTTCATTTTTTTTTTCTTTTCTTTTTTGGGATTTTTTTTTTCTGGTTTTGATTGAGAAGATTATCTTGGAAGGTTGTGATTTGATGAACATATAGACGGGGGGTTATGAGTTATGAAATCATGCTTGATTCAAACTAAAATATTAATATTATTTTAATTTGCTTATTCTGATCTAGCCGCCATAATTAGTAGTTGGACCATAATGTGAAAATATCATAACACTAATGATAAAAAAAATATTTGGACATCTATATGATAGATGCAAAATACAATTTCTTTATTTTGTTAGGATTTGGAGTATCTACGGTGATATGCGATATCATACCACTCATCAGGTCATCTAAAACTTCACAGTAAGCCAAGTAGTTCAGGTAGACCAATAAGTTGACTAGTGGTTGGACGGTAACGCCCCGAATCATTTTATATATATGAGGTCGACTTTAGTTTCATAAATAACAAGTTTATTTATTTCTAGTTCTATTTATTTTTCTTGCATTAAATTAGAGTTATAAATTCAAAGTCTAAGCCATGGAAGATCCGTTCGATTTTTTGTACCGACATCGAGTTTGTCGACTAGCCTAAGTATTGGTTCATTTTTCTAGAAAAAATGGTCGTGACCTTGGTCATTTTATCCCGAATCGAGCGTTAGAAAAATCGAGAATTTTAAATTAGTTTTCGAGCCAATTTTAGTTGAGAAAATTATGCCTAGAACGAGATCCTCACAAAATATTTGCAAGTATACTGCTATAATATTTTATTAGCAAAATTAGAAAACCTATCCTAAATATTTGCAAATCTACAGAAGTTACTAGTTAACATCTATTTCTCTTTCATCTCACTTTCATTTTTTTTCTTCTTTCCCCGATTTCTTCCCCCCTTTCTTTTTCTTCATATCTCGGCGATGTCACTGTTCAGTAGCAATTCATCTTTCACCATGAGAGCGAAAGTGAATCATCTCATTTGCCTCTTGATTTTTGGGGTCATTGTGTTCTTGCAGCTGGGTATTAAATTAATCGCACGCCTACTTCAGTTTTGTCCGGCAAATCTCCTTATGAGATGTTGTATGGAAAGTCTCTTGTGTTTACACATTTACGAGTTTTTGGATGTCTCTGCTATGTGCATAATCAAGGCACAAATGGTGATAAATTTGCAAGTAGAAGTCGTAAATGCGTATTTGTTGGTTATCCTGCTGGACAAAAAGGATGGTGTGTGTACGATTTGGATAGTGGCTCTGTCTCTCATGATGTTGAATTTTGTGAATCAGAATTTCCTTATATGATGCCTTCTATGCCTACCACTTCACCGGTTTCTACTAATTTTTGGCCCGCACCGTGTGATGATATCGATGATACTGTGCCACATACTGGTCCTTCTGAATTTGGGACGCCTAGAAGCGTTGA
>CACSLK010015970.1:2195742-2223494 GCA_902706635.1 Striga hermonthica
GCATTACTATTATATTATTTGTTTTTTATTCTATAGACAAATAATATTTTATTTGCTAAGTAACTAAAGCACATTTATACGTATTATGTTATTTTTTGTATGTGTTTTATGTAATGATGGTATCAAATTATCTTATTTAATATAATCACATAAGATTAAATGTAATTTAATATATTTGATAAAATTGTACTTTTTATACGAATTTATTAGATTAAAAAGTTTCAGAATTTTTTCCAATGTTTGATAAAATATTAATTAACTAAGTCATTTTAATAATCACTGAATACATATATGGTACCACCATTATAGGGTTCATTTTGCAGCAGTAATTGACTTCACATAGCTAATGTTATTTCATTCCCTTTCTCTGGCCTAGCCTTTCCTTTTATCTATGACTTCACATTGTTTCGCTTCGTTTGTACCCTAAGGTGCATTTGCCATAGTTTCAGCATTACGACAAACTCGTTTCAAACATATATCGGATTTGGACGCTCTAGCCAAAACGTGGGAACAGTTAGAAGTTTACACCCATTTTTTTACTTTTTTTAATATGAATTGTTTCAAATTTATGTATGGAAAATATACCACAAGTTTATCTTATGTTATTTTATACTTAATAAAATTGATTTAACTTGAATATAAAATTTATTATATTATATACTTTAAGACTTATTTATTATTTTAAATTAGTACTGATATATATATATATATATTATTTTATATCAATATAAATAATTATATTATTTTTATTTTTATTGCAATATATGGGTCAACTCAAACATCATTGAAAATAAACGATGTGATATATTACATATAAAAAGGTAACAAATAAAAAATATGAAGTATTTGAAAATTAAAAAATTTAATGATAGAAAATAATAAAAATCTTAACTAAAAAATTTTAAGATTAACATGCCCACTTTTAAAGAAATATACATATAAATATATATATATATATTGTATGTATATATATATATATTATGTACTTAAAAGTTCTAGTTAAAATATATGTGTATCTTAAGTATGTTTTATATTTATCATTAGCCAGCTCCAATTGATATTGTACATTAAGTAATTTTATCAGCATTTTTACTTTTGGATTTAATGAGAGTTATAAGTTTTGTCATCTTTCTTACACCTTATTTAGTTATTACAATACTAATAAAATAATTAAGGACCTTTCAAAGTATCTTGTTTGCTTTGAAAAAATTTAATTCTTACATAAATTGAACGCCAATTACATTGAATGTGTTATATTTTCTATCGTATCAAAACTTTTCATACTAATAGTTGCACACAATATTATATATAATGCCTTTTTTTTTTTTTTATAGATTTGGAGTCTTAGTTTTACTACAAGAAAATGAGAAAATTCCAACAAAAATTTCAACAAATATAACGATTTTCTTATGTTGATTTTAGAAAAATCTTGACTTTTGGTTTCTTAAATTTATTTTACCTTATTGTTATTGCATAGATTTATTAAAATGTATTACAAATGAGAAAGGTGATTGATTATGTAAAGTATAATTTATAAATTGCAATGACATGTTATTTTGATGGTATATTTTTTTCTATTAACTAAATAATACTCCCAATATGAAATTATTTTGGATCTATCACTGCAATTATCTTTCCAATGGAACTTCTATTGAATATTTGCATAATACCAATGACAATTTTTTCAACAATTGAAATATGGTCCAAAAAATAAATTCCAATAGAAATTCAGGTAATTGAAATCTTTACATCCACTAAAGTTCATGTAATTTAATTTGAACTCTATTGGAACAGCCAATGAAAGCAACATATTCGTTGAAACTTTCAGTAGAATACCTTACCGTTGAATTTTTCATTGCAGTATAGCAAAATTTTTGTAGTCCTCTCAAACATTATTTTTTATGTAGTATTTATTGAGTAATTGTGTTTACAATTTTTCTATTAAAAATATATTAAGCACGTGAACTTTTTAGTTCCTATAATTTCTTTTTTCAGAAATCACTCATTATTTTATCTCAAGATTACTTATTAATTTACCAATTGAGTTAAATTTCTTACATATTAAATATTATATAATTAAAATATTTCTTGTTTTATCTGTTCAATATCATACCTATATATTGTATTAAAAAAAACTATTATAGTAAATAAAAAATTTATTTAAATTAGAATAATAAAGATTTTTTTATTCTAATCTACATGTATAAATGTACAAATAACTATTGTTTATCACCTCAAATTTACACATAAAAGTAATAAGAAAAAAAACTAACAAGCGTTAAACAATTCAGTTCGATTACATCGATAAGTATATTTTTTTTAGAAGGTTTATATTTAGTTATATTAATTATATTATATTTCTTTATTAGTTTGTTTTATATTTATTATTACATGTCACAACTTAGTTATTATTCATATTATTTCTTATATTTAATATTTTTTTAAAACTGTATATTGTTCTTTCACATGTTCTTAACTGTAGATTTGTCAAAAAAGACATAATATAAAGAATAAATTTTTTCGATCATCTGCCTCATTATATATCAAATATTTGTATATCCTTTATTATATTATATTTAATTACATTTTTTATTAATATTTTAATTAAATATTTAAAATTCATAAATTCATTAATAGTATTGTCGAGTCAACTTTTGTTCATAAAATTTTTAAAAATATATTATTTTCATTGATTTGCTTATGTTGAATTGAGAAAAGTTATGTTTTTAATTACATATAGGGAGGATATAAGATTTCTTATATTATTTATGTAGTATTTATTGAGTAATTGTGTTTACAATTTTTCTATTAAAAATATTTTAAAAACGTGAACTTTTTATTTCCTATAATTTTTTTTTTCAAAAATCACTCATTATTTTAATCCCAAGATTACCTATTAATTTACCAATTGAGTTACATTTCTTACATATTAAATATTTCTTGTTTTATCTGTTCAATATTATACTTATATATTATATCAAAAAAACTAATATAGTAAATAAAAAAGTTATTTAAAATTAGAATAATAAAGATTTTTTTTTCTAATCTACATGTATAAATGTACAAATAACTATTGTATATCACCTCAAATTTATACATAAAATTAATAAGAACAAAAAACTAACAAGCGTTTAACAACTCAGTTCGATTACATCGATAAGTATATTTTTAGAAGGTTTATATTTAGTTATATTAATTAAAATATTTCTTGTTTTATCTGTTCAATATGATACTTATATATTATATTAAGAAAACTAATATAGTAAATAAAAAAGTTATTTAAAATTAGAATAATAAAGATTTTTTTTTCTAATGTACATGTATAAATATACAAATAACTATTGTATATCACCTCAAGTTTACACATAAAATTAATAAGAACAAAAAACTAACAAGCGTTTAACAACTCAGTTCGATTACATCGATAAGTATATTTTTAGAAGGTTTATATTTATTTATATTAATTATATTATTTCTGTTTATTAGTTTGTTTTATATTTATTAGTACGTGTCACAACTTAGTTATTATTCATATTATTTCTTATATTTAATATTTTTTGTAAAATTTTATCTTGTTCTTTCACATGTTCTTAACTGTAGATTTGTCAAAAAAGACATAATATAAAGTATAGAATTTTTTCGATCATCTACCTCATTATATATCAAATATTTGTATATCCTATATTATATTATCTTTAATTACAATTTTTTAATTAAATAGTAACAATTCATAAATTCATTAATAAGAACAAAAAAACTAACAAGCGTTTAACAACTCAGTTCGATTAAATCGATAAGTATATTTTTAGAAGGTTTATATTTAGTTATATTAATTATATTATTTTAGTTTATTAGTTTGTTTTATATTTATTAGTACGTGTCACAACTTAGTTATTATTCATATTATTTCTTATATTTAATATTTTTTTAAATTTGTCTTGTTCTTTCACATGTTCTTAACTGTAGGTTTGTCAAAAAAGACATAATATAAAGTATAGAATTTTTTCGATCATCTGCCTCATTATATATTAAATATTTGTATATCCTATATTATATTATATTTAGTTACAATTTTTAATTAATATTTTAATTAAATATTTACAATTCATAAATTCATTATTAATATTGTCGCGTCAACTTTTGTTCATAAAATTTTCAAAAGTATATTATTTTCATTGATTTGCTTATGTTGAATTGAGAAAAGTTATGTTTTTTAATTACATATTGGGAGGATATAAGATTTCTTATATTTTTTATGTAGTATTTATTGAGTAATTGTGTTTACAATTTTTCTTTTAAAAATATATTAAACACGTGAACTTTTTAGTTCCTATAATTTTTTTTTTCATAAATCACTCATTATTTCACAATATTACCTATTAATTTATCAATTGAGTTACAATTTTTACATATTAAATATTATATAATTAAAATATATCTTGTTTTATCTGTTCAATATAATATTTATATATTGTATTAAGAAAACTAATATAGTAAATAAAAAATTAATTTAAAATTAGAATAATACAGATTTTTTTTTTTCTAATCTATATGTACAAATGTACAAATAACTATTGTCTATCACATCAAATTTACACATAAAATTAATAAGAACAAAAAACTAACAAGCGTTTAATAACTCAGTTCGATTACATCGATAAGTATATTTTTAGAAGGTTTATATTTAGTTATATTAATTATATTATTTTTGTTTATTAGTTTGTTTTATATTTATTAGTACGTGTCACAACTTAGTTATTTTTCATATTATTTCTTATATTTAATATTTTTTTAGAACTTTATCTTGTTCTTTCACATGTTCTTAACTGTAGATTTGTTCAAAAAAACACATAATATAAAGTATAGAATTTTTTCGATCATCTGCCTCATTATATATCAAATATTTGTATATCCTATATTATATTATATTTAATTACAATTTTTTTATTAATAATTTAATTAAATATTTACAATTCATAAATTCATTAATAATATTGTCGAGTCAACTTTTGTTCATAAAATTTTTAAAATTATATTATTTTCATTGATTTGTTTATGTTGAATTGAAAAAAGTTATGTTTTTTTAATTATATATAGGGAAGATATAATATTTCATATATTTTTTATGTAGTATTTATTGAGTAATTGTGTTTACAATTTTTCTATTAAAAATATATTAACAAGTGAAATTTTTAGTTCCTATAATTTTTTTTGCAGAAATCACTCATTATTTTATCCCAAGATTTTCGATCATCTGCCTCATTATATATCAAATATTTGTATATCCTATATTATATTATATTTAATTACAATTTTTTTATTCATAATTTAATTAAATATTTACAATTCATAAATTCATTAATAATATTGTCGAGTCAACTTTTGTTCATAAAATTTTTAAAATTATATTATTTTCATTGATTTGCTTATGTTGAATTGAAAAAAGTTATGTTTTTTAATTATATATAGGGAGGATATAATATTTCATATATTTTTTATGTAGTATTTATTGAGTAATTGTGTTTACAATTTTTCTATTAAAAATATATTAACAAGTGAAATTTTTAGTTCCTATAATTTTTTTTTTTCAGAAATCACTCATTATTTTATCCCAAGATTACCTATTAATTTACCAATTGAGTTACATTTCTTACATATTAAATATTATATAATTAAAATATTTCTTGTTTTATCTGTTCAATATTATATTTATATATTATATTAAAAAAACTAATATAGTAAATAACAAAGTTATTTAAAATTAGAATAATAAAGATTTTTTTCTAATCTACATGTATAAATGTACAAATAACTATTGTCTATAACCTCAAATTTACACATAAAATTAATAAGAACAAAAAACTAATAAGCGTTTAACAACTCAGTTCGATTACATCGATAAATATATTTTCAGAAGATTTATATTTAGTTATATTAATTATATTATTTCTGTTTATTGGTTTGTTTTATATTTATTAGTACGTGTCACAACTTAGTTATTATTCATATTATTTCTATATTTAATATTTTTAAATCTTTATCTTGTTCTTTCACATGTTCTTAACTGTAGATTTGTCAAAAAAGACATAATATAAAGTATATTTTTTCGATTATCTGCCTCATTATATATCAAATATTTGTATATTCTATATTATATTATATATAATTACAATTTTTTAATTAATATTTTAATTAAATATTTACAAGTCATAAATTCATTAATAATATTGTCGAGTCAACTTTTGTTCATAAAATTTTTAAAAATATATTATTTTCATTGACTTGTTTATGTTGAATTGAGAAAAGTTATGTTTTTTTTTTTTAATTATATATATGGAAGATATAAGATATGATGGCATTAGTATATTACCAATTTGCCATTAAAAACATGTGAAAGTAATGTGTATTAGTGTGTTACTAATTTGTCATTAAATTTATGTCAAAGTAAGGGTTTTTTAGGCATTATGAATTTTTACAAAAACACTCCTCCTTTTAAAGTAGTATAGATAGATATAGATTATTATCATGAATTTTAGTAAAAATATTATAGTTCAGTATTTTCTTATGCATTTTTTTTTTTTTTAATTCCTGAATGGTGCCATAATGCGATCTTATTGAAATGATATTTTAATATACTCTATGTTCTGGTCTATCTGCAGCTAGTGAAGTTGCTGGAGTCGAAGGAAACAAATCATGTCGAGTTTTGCAAAATAAAAAGTGTTCTCGACGATATATTACAAATGTATTCAAATTCAGAGCAACATAAAATTCTCAAATTACTGATGGATCCTACTTGGGTGGCTACTGGACTGAAAGTCGAGCTGGAGACATTAGTGAGTAATTGGTTTCTGATTAAGTAATACTTTTCGGTTATGCTCATTTTGGATGGTGAAGGTTTGAGGGGGAAAGTACCGATCTAATGTTCCTTTTTACATCTCAGGCGAGAGAATGTAAATACGTTTCACATAGAATTGGTGAAATCATTTCCTTGGATGGTGAACGTGATCAAAGGATAACAACACACACCATTATCCCGAACGAGTTTTTTGATGACATGGAATCTTCATGGAAAGGTCGTGTGAAGAGAATTCACTTAGAAGAAGAATTCGCAGAAGTGGATGAAACTGCTAAGGCCTTAGCTGTAGCGGTAAGTCTGGCTGAGCTTTTTGAGGCAACTGATACGAAAGTTAACCGGAGATTTTCTGCAATTATGCTTAACCAGATGGCCGTTTTTGGTAATTGTTCCTTCAGCTATGTGAAGGGGCAGCTGTTACCGAACTATATTTATTAGGGATAATTGGAAAAATACCTCTGAGGTTTTGATTTTCTTTCTTTTTATTATTTAAAGAAAAATCAAAGAATATCCCTTGAAACCATAAACTTGAGGGATAACTGTATTTCTCACATATAAAGGGGGCTCAATTTTAATAGCTAGAGAGAATAGAAGGAAGAGTCAAGCCTCATTATATCGAAAATATTAAGCTAAACTGGATAGAAAATTGAGGGAAACATCGATTGGTTACAAATCATAGAAGCGTTAGCACTTGCTTCAACATAATGGTTGTTAATTCATTTAGCATATAACTCATTTTTTTTTTTCTTTAGATTGAAGAAGATTTTCTCCCTATTGTTCGGAGAATTAAAGCAATGACATCACCCCTTGGAGGGCCAAAGGGGGAGATATTATACACCCGTGAGCACGAAGCTGTTTGGTTCAAGGGAAAACGTTTTGCACCGTCTGTTTGGGCCGGTACACCTGGAGAAGAACAAATTAAACAGCTTAGACCTGCCTTTGATTCTAAAGGAAAAAAGGTCGGTGAAGAATGGTTTACCACACTTAAGGTGGAGGATGCCCTAGCCAGGTGATATTTGGGTGTTTATGTAAATTGAGAATTTTCTCATTTCCGTTTAATTTATTTTTATTTTTATTTTTATTAAGGTCATAGATTTCTTTATAGGGATAATTAGAAATAGCACCCTGGAAGTTTGGTGCATTGACGAAAATCTCCAATTTACTAATTTTTATTTTAATTTTAACAGTCTAGAAGTCGGTGTATTTTACTGTTTATCGATGTAATTGTACTGTATACCAGCATCACTGTTGATGTGTGCTTCAGGTATCACGAGGCTGGTGACAAAGCAAAAGCAAAAGTCCTGGAACTATTACGCAATTTATCTGCTGAGCTGCAAGCAAAGATCAATATCCTAGTGTTTTCATCCACGTTGCTTGTAATTGCCAAGGCTTTATTTGGTCATGTGAGGTAAGTCCAGAATACAGAGAGTTCTTGATACACTTAGTAATTTCTACTTTCCCTATTCCTTTTAGTATGTCTACATTCCTGATTTGATACTTTCTAATCTCTTACTTAAACTCTCATTATGTTTCCGATTAATTATCCGAACTATGTATCCTTCATTACTGCCCTCAACTTAAATGTCGTCTATTTAATCCAGTGAAGGTAGAAGAAGGAAATGGGTGTTCCCCACTCTCACTCAATGCCACAGTTCTGAGGTAAGTCAGTTTACCAGTCCTTTTTTGTTCTGTTAATTAAAAATAAAAAAATTTTGATAATCCTGTCGAGAATAATGATTTCGTCAAAAAATAAAATTATGGAATTTGTGCAGGATAAAGGAACCCTATATAAAGCTGAGGGGATGAAGATAACTGGCTTATCTCCATACTGGTTTGATTCAGCTCAAGGTGGTGCCGTAAAAAACGACGTTGATATGAAATCACTATTTCTGTTAACGGGACCAAACGGAGGTGGGAAATCGAGCCTGCTGAGGTCAATTTGTGCGGCTGCATTATTAGGAATATGTGGATTCATGGTCCCAGCTGAGGCAGCTATTATCCCTCATTTTGACTCCATTATGCTCCACATGAAATCTTATGATAGTCCTGCTGATGGAAAGAGCTCCTTTCAGGTGATTATCTGTTGGTCAGTTTTTCACTTTCTTTTTCCTATGAACAAGATTCCTTTTGTGTTTGCAATTATACTTAGCAAAAGATAGTTGTGTATCCATGTAAAGCACACCCTGTTAAATTAAACCACTTGCCAGTTTCTTCCAAGACTGAATTGCCTTTACAAGCTCGTTTGTCGACACTTGGACCCAGCCGTTGAAAGAAAAATAACATCCAAATATTTTATAGATCCCAAGACTTTCGTTCGACTATTTGTAGTACCTTCGGGATTTACGTAAAGTATCAAAAGTCATGGTCATATGGAAATGTGTGACAACTTATAATAAAGGGTAAAATACTTTTTCCCATCCGAACTATCACAGTTTTGGCGCATCACCATGTAAACTATTTTTTTTTACAAACCACCATATGAACTATACGGGTTTGTCAATGTGCCACCTAAACCGGATATAAAAGTGGTTTAGGGGGCACATTGACAAACCCGTGATAGTTCATATGGTGGTTTGTAAAAGTATTTAGGGGGCACATATGGTGACCAAACAACTTTTTCAGTCAAAACCACTTTTATATCTGGTTTAGGGAGCACATTGACAAACCCGTATACTTCATATGGTGGTTTGTAACAAAAAATAGTTTATATGGTGATGCGCCAGAACCGTGATAGTTCGGATGGGAAAAAGTATTTTACCCTATAATAAATCCCATTAGCTCCACCAAACGGCATTAGCAAATGCAAAGAACCGGTGCAATCTTGAGCAATTTAGTTAGCTGTTTTTATTTCCCCTTCTCAATATTGTCAAATCTTGATGCTCCATTCTGGAACTATAGCGTACAAACAAGGGTGATTTTTTTTTTTCCCCCCCACATTCGCATTAATTACCCCAGGTGGAGATGTCAGAAATTCGTTCCATTATCACTCGAGCCACCTCGGAAAGCCTTGTCCTCATCGACGAAATTTGCCGAGGTACGGAGACAGCCAAAGGCACGTGCATAGCTGGCAGCATAATTGAGAAACTCGATTCAATCAACTGTCTTGGCATAGTTTCCACTCACCTCCACGGAATATTCGATCTCCCATTGAAAACCAAAAATGCTGTCTTTAAAGCCATGGGAGCCCGACTCGTCAACAATCAAACAGTGCCTACGTGGAAATTAATGGATGGCATTTGCCGAGAGAGCCTCGCGTTCGAGACAGCTCAGAGGGAAGGTGTCCCGGAAGATTTGATTCAGCGGGCCCACGATCTGTACATTTCGGTTTATGGGGAAAAGAGTCCGTTAAAGTTGAGGCATATTGGTTATGAAGTCAAAGTTGGAGAGAAAAGTGGGCCCATCGAAAAGGGTCGTGCTGACAGGTTCGAGATTTTGCGTGAGCGGGTGGAGGCTGCTGTGGTCAGTGTATGTGGGGAGAAATTGGGTGATCTCAGATGTGTTTTGATTGGTGCTAAAGAGCAGCCGCCTCCATCTACTATTGCTGCATCGAGTGTTTATGTGATGATTAGGCCTGACAAGAAAATTTATGTAGGCGAGGTATGTGTTTTACATTTTTTGTTGGTTGCATTTTTTACAAGATCTTTGCAAATTATCCCAAGTTTTTATTTTTCTTTTCGATATTTCTTTTCCAAGGCTAATTTACCGCGGAAGAAAAATGAAAAGGATAAAACTTTTTCAACCTTGTAAATTTGTATCAAAATTCTAGATATTGAGGGCTGTACTTATCAAAATGTGTTTGAAAAACAAGAAAATCCTGTTTGATCTGTTGGTTTACAGATAACTATCAGTAATTTCAAAATCACCGTTCTTAGAAAAAGAATCAAAGAGAAACATAGAGGGAAATCAATCCATTACATCTGCAGGAAGCTCCTTAAGATGTGTCTGTAATGAAATATCATTTTGTTTATTTTTGTTTTCCACTCTCAACATTGTCAAGTGATGTTAACATTGAATTTTGGAGTTCCAGACGGATGACCTTCAGGGCCGAGTCCGTGCTCACCGCCTGGAAGAGGGAATGCAAAATGCATCATTTATATATTTCTTGGTGCCGGGTAAGAGCATGGCTTGCCAACTCGAGACACTTCTCATCAACCAGCTCCCGAGCCGAGGCTTTCGGTTGACTAATGTAGCCGATGGGAAGCACAGGAATTTTGGCACGTCTGATTACTTGGAATTGGAGATGTTGGTCAGATGAAGAAAATCAACAAGTATATGTAACAGTTAGTGAACCTTGTACATGACGGTTCAAGTTTTAGTTTGTTTTGTTTTGGTGGTTAGCGGCAATTTTGAATCCATGTTAAGCTGCTTACTTATGCTGGCCTTCTTTTGTGAATGTGACTAGTGGTTCTAACTTCTAAGGTAATGTTGGACATCTTTAAAAATTATTTGCCTAGGGACAATTTGTCTTGTCTTCTGTTTTTCCATATGTGTTTGCTTATTGTTCTTGGTAAGATATATTCCATCCATATGTGTTTGCTTATTGTTCTTGGTAAGATATATTTCCCATACTATTCTGCATAAAAAAATAGTCTCCTTACGAAATGTAGAAAAATCGTTAGGCATCTCATAAATTCGGAAAGTGTAGGGTGTTTGACTAAGGCTTTTGTTCTTAAACTCAAATAAATGAGTATCGGACGAAAGACGATCGATCGTATTTTTATTTGATATGCGGAGAATATTACAACATATAGATTTTTGGTTCATAAATCGAAAAATCTTGAGGTATCTGTCAGTACCACAACTGAGTCGAGAAATGTTATAATCTTTGAGAATATTTTTCCTTTGAAGGAAAAGACAAGATCTAGTTCTAACAAAAGGATGCATGAAATTGCTAGCAGTTCTGTAAAAGATGGTACTGAAGAATTGTGATGTGGTAAAAGGGTATAAGCGACGATAAAGTTTGGACCTGATTTTGTTAGTTCATGTTGCACGATGAATCGAGTTCCATTAAGGAAGATTTGTCCAGTCCAGATGAACCACTTTGGGAAGATGTGTATAGCAAAATCGAATCTATTATACAAAATCGTACTTGGAAGTTGGTTGATCTCCCTGCAGGTTGCAAATCTTTAGGATGCAAGTGGATCTTAAAAACAAAATATCGAGTGATCGATAAGTTTAAAGCACGATTGGTGGTCAAAGGCTTTAAACAAAAAGAAGGGTGTGACTTCTTTGATAGTTATTCACCAGTTACGCATATAGCGTCTCGATCGCCGCTTTGCACAATCTTGAGATTCACCAAATGGATGTCAAGACGACATTCTTGAATGGTGAACTAAAGGAAGAGATTTACATGGAACAACCCGAAGATTTTGTAGCACCTGGACAAGAGAAAACGGTGTGCAAATTGATCGAATCCTTGTACAGGCTGAAACAAGCTAGGAAATAATTACATTTGAAATTTGATGATGTGATGTTATCAAATGGTTTCACTGTCAATATCTGCAACAACCTGTAAGGTATCCTAATGTATATAGATTCCTCAAAGACAACAACATCTCTACTGATAATCAACTGCTTAGCCTCAACATCAAACAACTAATATCCTTTCTTTCCAGCCGCATATCCTAGAAAAACACATTTATTATCTCTTGGATCAAATTTGGGAATATTGGCTGCATAGGATAGACAACCAAATGGCTTAGTTCTCCCATAACTTAGCGCCTCTCTATGCAATCTTTCATAAGGTGTCTTCCAATCTAGCTGTTGGGATCTATAAGAATCGTTGCTAATGTGCAAGTTACAAATTTATCTACAAAATTACATATACGGAGCGGATCTATAGATAAAGGTAGAAGATTTATGGTTTAATATTTTGCCGACTCTGAGACGTTGTAGATTTCCTTTGTAGAATATCGTCTGATTTACAAAGTCCGTTGGGCAGCCGAACGTGGTCTTCACGGGGTGTTGCGAGTCGTGTCCGTGCGAACGGGAGCAGACGAGTCGCGATCGGTTGCCGGGAAGCTGGTTGGGGGTTGGCGTCGTGTCACTGGGTGTCGAGCGGATTGTCGTGGGTCTTCTCGGCATCACGGGGCTGCAACAGGTTGTCACCGGGCACAAGACGATCGCGGGTCGCATCGCCAGGAACTGGATGTCGCGGGTCTCGGCGTTGCAAGAAGGTAACAACTCGTCACCAGTCGCAGCAAGGGAGCAGGTCATGTCGGGTGGTCACCGGGAAACGAGTCATCTCGCGGTGGTGCTGGGCCGTCGACGGTGGTCGGCTCTCGACTACCCCCAAGGTCTTCTATTGAATTAACTAACACCTTTAGAACTTCTTTGGTGAGAAGAAGAATTATGATATATGTCTTGGAAAACTGTAGAAGAGGTGCATACTTCAGTAGAGACCCTAAAGAGGCTGTTAAATTAGGCTTCCCTATTTGGGCCTAACTATGGGCCAAGACTACCAAGGCCAAATAGGAATAATAAAATTATTCCACTAAAGTAGTATTATTGAATTCTCTCTATTTAATTCTGAATAATTACGATTTGAGCTCCACTCCTGTAATACTCGAATTACCTCTCATGTTTAAGATATAATGTCCGTCAATTTATTTAATTACTTAATTAAATTAAGTTTACTTTTTGAATCAAAGCTAGCACCGTTCAATACCTTATTATTATGTCGGAATTTGATCCACCTGCATGGTTTAACATAATAATCATTTTGAACTCACTTCGGGGACATCATCAAACATCAACTTTGTGAAGTACACGATGGCCCTAAACATTGTAGATGACCGTAAACATTATAACAGAACACCATGTCATGCATGAATCACTACCCAATCCAGACAGTTACTGGTCCATATCAATAAAGCTCACCTTGTTGAATCACAATAGTAATTACTACATACATGTGTTTGTTTATATCTTACAGGTTAAGAGAATGCAGTAACTAACCGAGGCCTAGTTTGTTTATGCCGATCAGTAAAACAAATTGCTCCTCTCTCTGATCCAGTCAATACACCAGTGTGTACTAGTGTGACTAATCAGTCAAGACCAACTGTTCCTCTCAACTACAACTGTTCCAATGACTTGTTCAATTTCCATCTAAGTTTTGAACCAATTATTTATGTTTCACAAGTAACCGATAAATTATCTTCTATCCATCTGTGATGAACCATTTATCTAAATGCAAAGCAACATAACATAGAACTTTATTTAATCAAACCTGAATTCTCATTCAATAAATAATGTGAATAACATAAAGCTAAGTTTTCAGCATACACACTAACACTAACAATTGAGTGGGAACTCTATTGATAATGTAGGCACCTGCAAGGACTTAAAGGGCCAAAATCTCAAAGGTATATTGGTTTGAAACAAAAGTGTCCTCAATTGTGCTTCCTCTCCACCACCCCATTTTGTTGTGAAGAGTAAGCACAACTTGTTTCATGTAATATTTCTTTTGAGTCTAGAAAATGTTGCAGCTCTTTATCCGCAATCTCCTTCCCATTATATTTTCTCATCTTCCTGGCGTTCCTTTTGAATTGTGTCTTAGCCATAGAAATAAAGTTTATCACCAGCTTTCCTACTTGTGACTTATGGTCCATTAGGAAAACTCATAGTAATAAATAAAAAAAATAAAAATAAAGTGTGAGTTAGTGAATCCTCTCTAAAAGGCCCCTATAAATTTACATGAATCAATTCAAAGCAGCATTGGGTTTTTATGTTGCTTCATGGAAAGAATAGTCAGTGATGTTTGGAGTTGAAACAAATATCACAAGAATGCAGCAGCCTTTCACTCTTTTTACTACACTCCTTCAAAAATCAATGTGATTCAATGCTGAAAAAGAAGCATGCTCAAGACACCTACGCCACACCTCAAGTGACAAATTACAAGTCACTACATCCTTACCCTTTCACATCCTTTTATCAAAATAATATAAACTCCCTGATTTTTTGTCATATCCATGTATTTTCCCAATTCTCTCATCCTTTGAAAAACAACAAGATTCTTCTCAGGTCACTATTGTTACAAAGTTGCATCACTGACAACAAATTATATTTAAAAGTTGGCACAAGCAAAACCTTTTATAACGCTACATTCTCATCAAGACTCACCTCTCCTTTATATGAAATTGTTTTGAGTGTGCCATTAGGTAGGCACACTACTAGTGGGGTTTTGAGTGCTTCAACATTCTTCATTTTATTTCTATCCTTGAAAATATGTTTACTAGCTCCAGTATCAATTCCAATCTTCATGTTGCTTTAAATTCAAAGCAGATAGAGCATAATGCACATTATCTTCATTTTCTTTATCAACAACACCAATAAATCGTGCATAGTCAACCTTTCCCTCTGATTCCTCCTTATCTTTAATATATTTAGTTAACTCATTCAGCGGCAATATCACAAAATTCAAATTATATCCTCTTTCTTCATCTCTGACCTCTCATCCCTGTCTGAATTTTTCCTCATAACCATGTACTGCAGTTGTGTTGGCAAAAATTTTCCCTTGTTGCTTGTACCAGTCTGGTACCCCACGTGTCTTGAAGCATGTGGCCACTATATGTCCATTCATACCACATTTATCACAAACTAGGTTGACCTTCTCTTCTTTGCTAAGTCTATGAAATTCCCCTCTTCCTCTTCCTCCCTCCAGATTGCCAACCACCTTTTCCTCCATTTCTTAACATTTCTTGCCCATATAAACCTCTGCCATGTCCATCTGTTTTTACTGCCATTGCCACATTATCTATTCTTCCTTTATATTCATTTTGAATGGCCATTTGCCTCTTAGCTGTAAGTATTATAGAATAGGCCTTACTGACTAATGGCAAATGACTGATTAACATTATCTAATTCTTTATGTTATCATACACATCACTGAGCCCCATTAAAAAATGTGTCAATTTTGCGCCAGCTTCATGTTGAGCATTCAACTTCCCTTTTCACAGCTACAAACTTGCATTTAGACAATACATGCATACTCATTCAACAACTTCTTCAACTTATTAAAGTATTCTGTAAATTTATTATTGCTCTAACTTAGATTTGAGATTTCTCTATGGATCCTATACCCCATTGGACTATTTTTTTCCCCCAAACGTTGGCAAACATCTTATCACAACTCTTTAGTTGTATCCGCATATATTACTGATTCAACTATATCCTTTGACAGGGAGTTAAAAATCCATGATAACACCATCTAGTCAACCATTTTCCATGTTGCATAACTGTCACTTTCCTCATCCGATTTAATGAATTCACCATTTATAAAGAAAGTTTTGTTTTCGCATCTAGTGCAATAATCCTCGAGCACTTCCATGACAGAAAATTGTTGCCAGATAATGGACGTGTGAATGGAACCAGACCAGGATGGTTAGATCCGTGAAGGTTGAATGGATCTAGGTAAACTTAGATCTGATTAAAATACTCAAACTCGTACACTTTAAATCTAACTTCCTTGCTACTGATCGAGCTAGGATCTAGGTCACAAGGATTGCCCTCTCTGATGCTATGTTGAATTCAAAGAACAAAGAAAAGAAAATATGTGGAACCATATTTTCATTTTTGCATACTGAACAAGACGAAGATATTTAAATTCCAATCTCATGCAAGCTACTCCAACACGACGTCGCATCACCTCTAACCCTTACTAACGAAGTGGCGTCGTCTACACTAATAAAAACGTAAAGCTAGAAATAAGCGCAAAAACACTTTACAAAGGCTCTTGCGACTTTCAACAGAAATAACATAAATATAAAGCCTGCATCTATTTCCTTCTTCGCTCATGCACATTAGTGACCTCTTCAACCTTCAACTCCTTCCCTGATCACTCATCTATTCCAACCGGAAGAGTGTTGAAAAGATGGAACTTTGGTATAACTTGGATTGGTCGAACGAAATTTTTGTTTTTTGCTAGTGCTATGTTAAGTTATTTATTTATATTATTTTTATCTTTGATAAATATTGTGGAAGTAAAGTGATGGGTGTATATAATGTGGTCGTTTACTGCTTTTGTTTTTAACATCTCTTAACCATGCAAATCAAATGTGAACACTGTTCGCTTTGAGTTTTATTATAGTTAACTCTGTCGTTTTGGGAAAAAAAAAAAATTGTAGTTTGCAGTAGAGTTTAAGGAATGCAAATTTGCAAGCAAAGGCAAACATAAGGACAACCGCACAACAAGAGGTAGACCTATACTCAAATTAAACCTTCTTTGAAAAGATTTCCACTTTATTGTTGTGATGTTTTTTAAGTAACTTCGATTTCTTCCACAACAAGAGGTAAGACTTATACATTTTCTCCCACGTCTAACTAAAGTTGCAGAAGAAAGTGATTGGTGCTGTGAAGTAGGTATGGGTGGTCAAGAAGAGATTGTGGTGCCTCTAGTTGTTAGGGTTGATATGAATATAGTTCCGGGTCATCTCGATGTGGCCTCGGAGTTGAATGGTTCTATTTGAACAACCTATGCACGACGAACTTTGAACATCTGAGTTTATTTCTGCATTTGTAGTCATGTGGAGTTTTTATAAGGGCTATAATAGTTGCTAATATTCACTCCATGTTGGTGCCTGTTGTATAAATACAGTGTCTCCAACTGAGGGTACTTACCAAGCAAATGCAAAATCTGAAGAGAGTATGTGTTTTCACTCTATTTATTCCTAAAGAAAATCAAGGTCAAGGGACTTGGCTTTTTTTTTTCTCTGTCTTTCATAGATGACAAAAAACATGTAAAATCGACTTCTTTTTTACACGTGTAACATCTACAACATGAACGATCAATCTAATATATCTTTCTCGACCCTCTTCTGTTCCAAAATGTGATTCTGTGATATTTTTAAATCGGAACAGAAGTGATTTTACGAATAAAATGAAGATGGCAAAGAGTATAAATAAAACATCTATGCGAAAGGGCGAACGATTACTAGTTGAGATAAATCCGTGCATTGTTATTTTATGCTAAGAGCCAGAAGTTTTTATAGGTTTTGCTGCTGAGTAGATAGCCTGCATTTTGACCCTTTCTCTGGACTGCAACACAGGTACATTTGCTGTTCAATATAAGGTTGTCTGCTGTGTCTAATCCTCTTGATCCCCCTCTTTTAGACCTGCACAATCAATAACAACAATAATAATAATAACCAAGATTTGACAATCACTATCCATTTCTTCATTTGATTTCTTTCTTACTACGTTTCAAGGTAACAGCGGAATTCGGTTGCGAAAAATGGCAGAGTAGACTAATTATTTAGTTCAATTGAACAACATTTGATCACGAAATTAGCGTTTTAAAAGAAACTAGGCGACCAGAAACAAGACAGATTCTACATAGGCAAGCATTTGATCCGCAAAGAAAAAAATAAAAAATAAAATACAAGTGAGGCCAGGCCATATAACCCTCAAAGATGATCTTTCCCTTTCCAAGGTACAAGGCAAAGCAATAGCATATAACAAGAATTGCACGAATGTATAAATCTAACAATTTAATTAATATCTAGATTATATGTCACACAAAATTATTCCATAAAAACCAGTGTGTAGGAAGACAAACCTGGATAATTTTGGCTTCTGTAATAATGATAATTAATTTTCACACAGCACAAATCTTTACAAAAATTGGTGATAACGAAAAGATGTGGAAGGAATAAAGAGCTAGAAGAAAACTCACCCTAAAATTGCATTAGAAAGACTCCTCCTATGGCCAACAATAAGGAGATCAACCTTGTGGGCGAGTGTGTGCGCAAGAATCACGGCAGCCTTATCCTTGCCCTCGCCCATCTCTGCCTTAACCGCCGCCACCTTGACCCTTGGCTGTGCTGCCACGCATAGCTTGCGCATCCCCTCAAGAAAATCCACCTCCTCCCCTGCTGAGCCGGGGCTATTATTATTGTTGTTATTATTTCTCTTAAAAAACGAGCCAAATGGGTTCTTCCATGCATTAGGGTTCTCGACGTGGAACAAAATCAAGGTGTCCTTGTCAACAATTGCATGAGAAAGCGCGTACTCAAGGGCAGCCCCCGACTCACGGGTCGGGTCCGCTACCACCATCACCCTTCTCGCCGATAACCCACCGTCTTCCATCATCTCTCTCTCTCTCTCTCTCTCTCTCTCTCTCTCTCTCTCTCTCTCTCTCTCTCTCTCTCTCTACATACGGACGATGATTGTCATGGGAGGACGATCGAGTAAAGTTGATGGCAGCATTGTAGGGTATTTGGAAAATGTTTTAATGGATGGATGGATGTATGGGGAGATCTGATTTTGAGCTTTTCAGAGCCTTTTGAGGATGTTTGGGTTTGTCTTCTTCATTTTTCTTTCTTTTTTTTTTGGTATTTCTGAGTTGGAAATTCAATCTTTTTTTCCTAAATTTAGGAGATTTGGATGGTGTTTTGGTGGCTGAGTGTCAATGATCAAGGCCAGCCATTCAAACTCTCACTCCCTTGGTGTTTAAATCTTATTTGAAATTAAAATGGCACGATGGCAGTTTTTATTCTTTTTTTCAGTGCCACCCATTGCTTATTTTCAAGATTTTGCCCAAACAAAAACATAAGAGAGAGTAAAAATAGAACTCCATAAGAAATTTAAATGCTAAAGAATAAAGGTGTCCCCCAGAAAGGCATCATACACAAACAAAATTGAGTGAAAATATATATGACAAAATGTTTCTGGATAGCTAAAAAGAATATGGTATATTCCCAATTATATAATCTTCACCAAAAATAGCAAGATAAATCAATAATTTCAATTCTCTTCACTGCTGTTGAAGAACACGTTTACAGTGCAAAATGAACGTATTCAACATAATCCCAAGAAACTACGGTTCCTAGAAAATTGGATGAGAATGTGCACCTATTGATCAAGCTTTTGAATTCAATTTCTCGAGAAGTATCTTGTTCAAAAGCCCGGGATTTGCCTTGCCTTTTGTTTCTTTCATTACCTGGAATCAGACATAAAAATCGTTAGAAACCCCCGTAGAAAATATGGAAAAAATAAACTTCAAGCCTATGTTCAGAAACTCACCTGACCAGCAAAAAAGCCTTGTAGTTTAGTTTTACCACCTCGGTACTGTTCTACCTGCTTTGGATTGCCCGCAAGGACTCTATCCACTATTTTCTCGATCTCAGCCGGGTCCAGAATCTTAAGAGTAAGAAAAACGATCTAGTTAAATTTAGTAATTCACACGAGTTCAATTAAGTTTTTTAAGTCCAATTCATGAATACGTTAAAAAAACACTCCAACAGCATCACAGCAAAACTTGCCTGAACCAAATCCTTTTCTTTGATAAGTCCTTTAACAGTTCCACCCTTCACCATTAACTCAAGCAGTATCTGCACATATCACACAGAAAAGGGGGTAAATACACAAAACCGCATCTTCATACGTTGATCATTGCTTCTATATCATATCAAGAGCTGAGGAAAGCCAATGAATAAGAAAACGAAATGAATAAACCTATACTATATATATATCCTTTCTACTATAACAGGAAGGATATCTTTAGTTTAGTATAAAAAAACTACACGGACTAAAAAACTTTAAATTTGGTATTATCTTTAGCAATATAATTGTAATTATTATTAAAAATCCTATCTAATGGAATTGTTATTCTAATACTTACAACTTAATTCTTAAGTTCCTTCCACCTTGCTTAAAAAAAAACCAATTTTAATGGTGTAATTTACGAAAGGTAAGGACCCTAACCATATTATTAATAATATATTACATAAATATAAGCAAATGGGAAAAAAAGTACACCAGATGAAATTATACTAGATGTAATGTTTAAGAATACAATGAAATTTTGTATTGTTATATTTTCTTAAAAAAGTAATGACTAAAAGATTTTTGTGTTTGGTATATTTTAATCACAAAAATAAGCAACTAATGTGAAAGGATTCTTAAAAGAATATTCATAACATGAAAAATGAAATTTTTGCTTCAAAAATTGTCAATACACGTGTTTCATGATTTCCTTATTATATCTAAACAGTGAGATTGAAAATGTATTTTTTTTTTTCAAAACCAACAAATAAAAATCTGTTTAAAACATAAAAAAGTAACCACCATTCATCAATATATTTGAGTGCAGATTTTTCAATAGTTAATTATGATATCATGTAGGAGTAGGACAACAAATAAATTAACATAATTTATCAAATACTATAAATGAATATATAGTACAATACCAAAAGAAAAAAAAAATGCAATTTTCTAGAACAGATATGGTCAGAAATAAAGCATCAAAATATAATAACATGGCCTTTTAAATTTAATGTTTTAGTAATGATCTAAGTTATTATATATACCTAAAATATTTGTACACAATCAATCGGTTTTGCTATGAAGCCATCGGATGGCTCGGCTTACGGAGTCATCCACAAATGGTGTATTGACACGTGTCCTACAATAAATACACATTGGACACGTGTCAATACATAAAGTTATGGATGACTCCACAAGGGAGCCATCCGATGGCTCCATAGAATGTTTGCACAATCAAACAAACTTACGTAGGGCAACCGCAAGTTTGTTTGGGATCTCAAGAATATTCTGCCCAAATGGCAAAATTTGAAAGGTCAATTATTTAAGAAGAAAATATTCGGATATGTGGTCCCACAAAACTAATTTAAAAAAAAAAAAAGGAAAAAAGATTGCCACATGCTCATCTATATTTTTATAACAATAAAGTGTAAGTGTAAATTTCAACTCAAGATGTACATGTATATGTAGACTTCTCAGTCAACAAAAAATAACAAGGACTCCTTAACCTAATTGTTAGACATATGATACATGAGCCATCTAAAAGATAAACCGAGAATAATTCTTGCTTGGTGAATGCGAAATGAAAATATCATTACCTACGTCTAGTTTGCAAGAACGCATGCTAAGCTAGATAACTAACATGTTCTAAGTCTTCATCACTTATCAAGATATAGTACTTGTTTGGGAGAACTTTTAGAAAAGTCCATTTCTTAAATTGACTTATGCAAAATGGACTTCTCCAAACGTCCTCATCTTTTACTTCTACAGAATGGACTTTTTGGGAAAACATGAATAAGTTCGTTCTTAATTTAGTATCAATCATAAATGTTTATCCAAATGGACTTTTGCATCAAAAGTCCATTTGAGAAATGTTTTCAAACAAGCTCATAATAGTCACTTCAATTTTAGAAATATTAGAATATGTTAAGGACTGACTATACTGAACTAACTTCATAAATATATCCATATAGTATGACAAAGCGACAATTGATTTAACCTATAATAATGATGAAATGGTGATCATTAAAGAATTTCAAGATGTGTGGTAAGCATCTGATCAAGAAACACAGCATGTTGAATCTTTTATTTTATTTTGAATAATATGCCCTAAATTTATTAACTTGGTGTTGCACCTCCCAAATCAACAGTGTGACTTATGAGGTGAATAGAAATCTCAAAAGTATTTTGAATTTGGACCAAAACTCTAAAACAATTCTTACGCAACAGTTCTCGATGTGTGCTAAATCGAAGAATTTAGAATTAAATTTATTATGATATTTTAAGGCATTACGTATAGGAGAAAAAATCCAAATGTTGGAATAAGAAATTAGGGGAGAAGTTATGGGCAATAAAGGACCAGAAGATATATTTTGCAGATTTCTTGACACATTAGCATTAGTATAAAGATTTAGAATACTAGACTTAATAATTACAATGATTTTGAATCCACAATGGAAAGAATTACAAGAAAGATTGTATGAGGGGCAAATTCCACATTGGCAAGATATTATTTTAAGACTGTTTTGAGAGAAATTGCAAGAATTGAAAATCAAATATTTAGAAATAAAATATTTGGAAATGTGACATCACATGTTCACGTAATTGAACTTTAAAAGGAGGATTTGCACATGCCCATTTGTTAATAATCTCAATATAAAAATTTCAACGGCGAATAACTCATATGTTAAATGGGATATGCAAATATCTTTATAACTAAAATTCATTTCTAGTTCATGCCACTCATAAATCATACAACATAAGGTAAATGTTGGGTTTGGTGGCGCATTCAATTGCTTACATACAACATGCTCAATTTAAGGGAAAGAAATGCAGTGATCACATTAAGGTTAATCACTACCCTAAGGGTCCTCTTGCGAATAAGAAATTGAGCACCGACAAAATAATTGAAAGTAAAATCAGTTTTTATCACAAGAAGATTATGAGACAATCAAATCTTCAAACAAAATATGTGAGAAGACTGTCAAAAGCAAATAGCAAGAATAACATTCATGCATTCATCAATCTAAAAGAAGTGATCGATTACTACATTTACAATTTACGTCGGGACCGTGTTTAGCTTTTCCACTTCTCTTTACACTAGAGCCTAATTTTGCTTTCTCGTTTATATTGCATTAGGACATTATAACGTTAATAATCTTTTTACATTAGGATCGTATTATATAACTTCATATTGCTTCCTTTACGAAAATACATTTTTTATGCTGTGATTTTATATTTTAATTACCGTTCATATAATTATTTGATAAAGTATCCACTTTTTACGTTTGATGTCCACTGAGTTATTAGTATAAAAGTCGTTTAGATTTAAGTGTCACTACAATATGCTTACTAAAATAATTTTTACGACCAGACAAATAATACCACCACGTGAATCGAAAGTTTCAACTACTAGTAATTATAAATGGACGGGAAATATTGATTACCATCACTTAAAAGTAATTATAAACTGAATAGAGGAGAAGTGAGTACCTCTTTGCCAATCTTTCCGCTAATTGTTCCGCTTTTGATTGAGGCTATGAGCTCTCCCAATTCATGAGATGTAAGTTTAATTTCATTGATTGATAGCTTTTCATTATTCATATAAGCAGCAATGTCACCCATTATCCAATTGGCAGCAAGTTTAACATCAGCACCTTTTGCAATAGTGTCATCAAAAAATGCTGCTACCTGCGGAAGACATTTATAGTACATAATAAAACAAAACTTCCTTTGGAGCATATCCACAAAGTAGGAATACAACTTGGTTTCTTCTAACCAGTTCAAACCCAAAGGATTGTTTCTTTAACTCTTCTTTGTTCTTTTACTTTGTATTTACCGTGAGAAAATATACTGATGATATAACGTCAGCAATGCACATTAAGCTGTTCCAATTACACTGCATTAATTAGCATGTTACAATGAACATGTGTGACCTTATTCGGTGCTGAACAGAAGTTGTAAAAAGTGCTTTTTTATAAAAACCAAATCCAGACGCGGAGTAAAATAGATTAGTTATCCTTTCCATGTTATATATCAGAACCATAAGCAGAAGTTGACATTTGAAAACACCACATTCACTTTTTATTTACCTTTGTTTTTTCTCTTCTTTTAGCTACTGCAAACAATCCCGTAACCGAGACTCAACCAAACAGGTAAAACTTCACAACATCTACCATGCAGATATTCTGTGATTAAGAGGGAATTGAAACGGGGAAAGCAAAACAAGTATGACTTACACCAATGTCGTTTGTAAGAAAAAGAACATCTGGCATGCTCAATCCAAAGTTCTCATATCTCCTACGTTTCATTTCAGGCAATTCGGGTAACGAGTCACGAATTCCATTAATGTACTCCTCACTGAGATTAACTCCTGGAAGATCAGGCTCCGGAAAATATCGATAATCAGAAAGTCCTTCCTTCTTTCTCATTGTTACTGTTTTCTAATTTGCAAAAGAAAGAATCGATGGGTTAGTAACAATGTCATAGAGTTATGACAATAAGATAGATACAACAATTGAAGGAACATTTACATTAGATGACCCTTGGAGTTTGCCTAATCACAAGTAGCCTCATGATCTTTCTAACAGCAATATCCTTGAGGATTGTAATTTCAAGGACAGAAGAGTATATTTTGTAATTAGAATAAACCTCAAGGGTGTGTCTTTTCTTTTTTTCTTTTTTTAATTACTAACCCTTAATTTAGGATATAATGAAATATGACCTGAGCTCCTTCCCCCCAGAGACGAGTTTCTTGCACAATCTGATCAGTCTGACCTTGATTGTGAAGCTGAACTTGCCGTGATATCTCAAAATCAATGGCTCTACTAATTGATGAGAATGAGTTCAGGTTTTTTATCTCGACCTGTTCATGCAAATTATCACTGAATAGATCTTAGATCACAAGGGAAGGTGAGGAAAAAGGAGGAAAGAAGAAAAGAAAAACAAGCAGCTGTACTAAAAGAACCAAATCATCTCAATCCTTGACTGCAACCTGGACGACTCATAAGTTACTATAATATCGAAAAAGCTCACCATTCATGCACCACTCCTTATTTTTATTTTTATTTAGAAAAATAAAGAAAAAGAAAAGAATAAGAAATCAGTTGAAAAAGAATGCACAACTTTTAACAGCCCAGTTCTTTGAAGTAGCAACTACACGTAACAGTTCAAATGTTTGTCCCACAAAAAAGCAGTAAAAGATAAGTGGATTAAAGCAATATTTCACCTTGGTGCCAAACTCGAGTTGCCCGATCGGACGAACAGAGATGTTGACATCACAACGGAGGGAGCCTTCTTGCATGTTGCCATTACTCACTCCAAGGTACCTAACTAGTCTCTGTAGCTCAGCACCATATTCGGCTGCCTCAATACCCGTTCTCATGTCAGGTTCTGACACAATCTCAAGCAACGGCACTCCTGCCCTATTCAAGTCAACCTGTCAATTTTTACAAAAGAAGAAATGTTGAAAGAATGAAAGAGAAATTCAAGATGAAATCAATAACAGCCTAAAGAGGAATGCAGAAAATGTTTAACATCATATATTGGTACACCTTATTTATCTCAAAAGAACTTGAGCCTGAAACAGGTTGCAAGTGCGAAAATTGAACGACTGAAAAATCATAGTGCAGAAAAATTTTCATGATTATAGATATGAGAGCAAGAGAAAGTATTTGTAGAAATTTTATCCTGTAGAAGAAGTGATTTATTTGGGCAGAAGCTGAAAATAGTTGAGAATCAGAGGTTAGGTTTACATGTAGACCCTAAAAGTTGAATAGACAAAAGATAGTGTCTGTCAATAAAAGTCAAAACCCCAAGCAGTACTAGAAATCTAAAGCACCTCTCCTTCTCCCTCCCTCTCTCTCTCTCTCTCTCTCTCTCTCTCTCTCTCTCTCTCTCTCTCTCTCTCTCTCTCTCTCTCTCTCTTTGTCTCCATCTCTCTGATGATGTTAGATTTTGATTTAAATTACCCAGAATCATATGCCGGTGTTGATATCAGGAAACACTGAGATCAACTTTTTATCAAGCAGATGCTGGACAAACACCTTTTCTTTTTTGACAATTGCACTCAGTCCCAAAGTGACTAGGACAAAGCAAGAAGAGCATGTTCCAAAGAGGCCCACTTAAACACCATCAATCAACTGATGGCATACAAAAGCTTCAAGATGGATTAAAATTTAAAAATAAGTAGGAGATAATATGATAAGAAAATAGTTTGCCTGAGAAAAATTCCCATTCCCAGTATGAAGCAGCTTCCCGGCATCCTCCTCCATATGAACCCGTGTGATGCCAAACTTTCGATGCCCGCCACCAAACTCGACTGGAAGATCAACGTCTAAATAGCCGCCGCTGGCAACAGGGACATCAAACTGCGAAATCTGGTAACCTTTTGGGAGGTCAGGATAGAAATACTGCTTTCTATCAAACTTAGAGCCCAGAGAAAGTTTGCAGTTGAGTGCAAGGCCGACTTTGACCGCATACTCTATCACCTTTGAGTTGAGGACTGGCAGTGCTCCAGGCAGTCCCATGCAAATCGGACAGATGCTGCTGTTTGGCGGGGACCCATAATTGTAAGGGCAGCTGCAGAAGGCCTTCGTGTGGGTGGAAAGCTGGACATGGGTCTCAATACCTATGATTGCCTCATAATTTTTCAATATTTCTTCGATTTTCTGTGATTTTTTCAGGGGTGATGATTTTAGGTCAGTGTGTTGCTTTTGTTCTTGTGTGGCTGTTTGTGCTTCCGGAATTCTCGAGCTACAGCATAGTACACTATGTTTTCTAACAACATATACTGATGGGTACAACTGGAAACAATTTGGTCTCACGCCCCTGAATAATGTCAATGCCATTTCGAGTATGTCTAAGTCTTCAGATTTCGTGAGAGATGAGAAGTATACCTACAAATAGCATTAACACCATCATATATAGTAAGACTGAGTCTCAAAATTCATGTAGGAAAAACCAACTGTGTGAACAACAATGCACAAACTTTAAATAAGGAAACAGACTTTGGCTGCAAGAACCAGTTGAGAGAATAACAACACAGAAAGCTTCAAACTTTAAATGAAAAGCAGATTTAAGCTATAAGAACAGGCTATGGCTGTTCAAAGTTCATGACTTAGTGAGTAAGAACTCAAGCTTGGCCTGAACATTCCCATAACACAATGTGAAAGGAAAAATAAAAAATAAAAAATATAAAAAAATAAAAAAGAAAACAAGAATACAATTAACAGCTCAATCCTTTTAACTAGAAAACCTCAGTATTTAGAACCAGCACAACACATAACCAAACAAACATACAGTAACTTTACTGTTCTAAGAACAAAATTCATAATTTCAAAGTCATATTCAATTATCAAAGCACTAAAACAATTTCGTTTTTGGAGAAAGAGAACAACTTCGGCTTAGTACACAATTTGCAAACACCTTGACTGCAACCACGGCTCGAAAAACTCAATCTTACGGGACCCAGATAAAAAAGAAAAAAAAAAAAAAATCAATAAAAACAATATAATGTTTCTCATACACCCAAAACTCATAAATGCTCATAATAAAAACTGTGCAGAAACAGTCTATACCCAGAAACCCCTATGAGCAAAACATTGTTCTGCAATCAATTACTGTTACTAAGAATACAATC
>CACSLK010015970.1:2239937-2253953 GCA_902706635.1 Striga hermonthica
AAAAAAAAAATAAAAAAAAATAGACGACTCTAATACATTGATATCATTGTTGGTATCTTGTGAGATGAAAGAAGTATGTCATTTTTCAAATATCATGCTCTGCTACCTTCTAAAATAACGCTTGTTTGACAAGATATTTTCATTCGTTCAATTATAGCAACACATTAATTTTTATGTACTCATTTGTGGCATCTACGCCAACTCTCACGTGTGTGTTCTGTCTGCGAGGATTCCTATTATTATTCTTCAAGGTAATAATGTGCGGTTGCGTGACGAGTGGGATGGCGTTGGGGCAGAAAATGACATTGGTGTTGGTGGAGGAGTTGGGTTGGTCAGACCATAGCCGCCCGACGATGGGGCAGACAATGACATTGGTGTTGGTGGAGGAGTTGGGTTGGTCATGACCATAGCCGCCCAACGAGACCCTTCATGGAGAAGCAAATATATTTGGAGCAGTGTCAAAAGAAGGTGAGGGATTCGATTCAATTGACTAATAGTGCTCGACCGACGAGACCCTTCATGGAGAAGCAAATATACTTGAAGCAGTGTCAAAAGAAGGTGAGGGGTTCAATTGACTAATAGTGCTCGACGAGACCCTTCATGGAGAAGTATAGTTGGAGCAGTGTCAAAAGAAGGTGAGGGGTACAATTGACTGACTATAAGTGCTCCCAACAGAGAGGTCAAGCTAATATTTGGTCACTAACTCCAACTGGAGGGCGATGGGCCCCAACTGATGGACGTTGGCCAACCAGCATCACTTGCCCTCGGGGTGGATCTCTTGGTAGCCCTTTGGCTGGGTCGACAATCAATCGAGTATTCTGATTCATGGACTCCTTCAGAAGGCCATTGACGAGCATCTCGAGACCATGGTTCGATCCATGTACCTCCCACTTTCATATGCATTTAATTTCTTCTCCCCACCCATCCAGACTCACAGTTGCATATATTCACCTGCGCGCTGCACATTTTGCTAATTCCGACTAAAATGTATTATTCAGTAACATGGGGAATAATATACATACCAACACCTGCTGATAAAACCATAGCTTTTCAATCTCTAATACAAGATATTCATACTTTCAATCTCCTAATGCATGATCATTATACATTATACAATATCATCAGTAGCACGAACCAAAAAACATCTATAGAATACTGCAACTATGTCCGCACGTCACTGAATACGTCAACAACCAAAATGATTGCTTCTCCCACTCAATCTGGGAATGCCCATTTTCCAGGTAATTTACAAAAATCTGAAACAAAGCAAAGTTAATTTCCACAATGATTAGAGATGTTAAAGAAGTGGAAAAGTGTACGAATGATCGCATACAAATATCTATATCATCGGAAATTTCGATGCTGCACATATGTGCAGTGCCCACATGGGCTTTTGTACCATTGATTTCACACACACCCATGTGGGTGTGTGTGTATGTGTGTGTAAATCAAGGGTGGTGGGGGCATGACTGCACTGCCCCCACCACCAGCATCGAATCAAGCCTATATCATCTACATTATATACCCGGACTATGATCCTCATACAAAGGCTGATTCTTACAAGAGTACACATGTTATGGGAGACTAACGTAATAATTCTCCCATCAACTACAGGAACCATACTACCATAGTACATAGTATACACGCAACAACTTTTTGCAAAAACGATTTTCCATCCAGGGAGGCTATTAGTCTCATAATAATTATTCTTTACTTCATTCAAGTTGCGCAAGTAGAAAACATTCATCTGAAATCAAACACGGCGAAAATTTGTCAGGATTCATCGAATAATGTGTTCCGAGTCCGTATATTGTAATTTCTGCACATGGAAAACGAAGCCAAGTCAGGATCAGTTGTCTAATGACAAAAAATGTCTATTGATTTTGGTCTACTGACTCAAAAGGACACAGAAACAAACTAAAAAAACAACAATATTTGTGATTGAATATGGATTTGATTAGTTTTTTTAGCCATAGTTAATCTAAAGGTGGTACGGTTAATTGTTAGTGGGAATTTAAGTTAAAATTAAAATGTTATTTAAAATAAAATAATTAAAGTTGATTTGATGTAAAAGTAGGAAAAAAATGATTGGAAGTGATGGTTAGTTAAGATTATGTGAGTGGATGAATAGTGAATTAAAGTTGATGTGATGCGTAAAAATGACTTGTTGATATTATTTAATTATATTGATAATATAGAAGATAATGGTGTTGGAATAAAGTTGAGTTAAATTCGAGTTTTGATTGTTTTTTTTTTTTAATTGAGTTTAGAACCAACCATACCCTAAGTAACTACAAATACAACATAAAAATATTACGAGCACCCCCTTGAGGTTTATATTTTCTTAAAACATGGCCCCATACGCAATGTGAAATAGAAATGATACCAGGGGGGATATTTGCAATTTTGAGACAAACTTCAATTTTCTGTGATTAGACAACCAAGTATGTTTTCGCAATTAATGCGCGCATTCATTTGAGATTCTTAAAGATTTGCTGGGACTTTAGGGATTTTAGTATATTTAATTTGAACTTTTTAAGACTTCTAAAAATCCTTCATTTGATATTTCAAAATGTCTTAGCAAATCATGAGGTATTTAACACTGAGATTTATACGACTTTTTAAAATTTGCTGAGATTTCATAAACAGAAAACCTTATACAAAATCTCGCCCGAAATCCCACTTCTAGACTTATGTTCAGGATTCCTCTTAAATCTCAAAAACTTAAAGTGTCGATGTCTTAAAATGTCTTTTAGAATCCCAAATGAATGCAACCCCCCTCCTAATAAATTCATAGGAACTTACTATTGAATTGACATTAAAATTATTTCAGTGTACAGATTTTAGGTTTCATTTACATTTAAATGTGGAAATCAAACGAGAACTGATTACGACATGAAACATGTTGCCAGTATCAGAACACATTTGAGCTGAAGCCCGTCTAGATTTGTTATTTAAACAACGCACAGATAACCCACATCAAGAAGAGAAAAAATGATGTACATGGGAAAAGAATAGGTATCACATGAAAATTAAATTAAGGAATGTAAGTCTCTGCACTCTATCATACAACTGACAAATTGTCTGAAAACTAGTTTCTGGATGTTTGCAAGAAACAAGAGTCGATGAGTAATTCTTCGCATATAATGAACTAAGACGTACAGCAGAACTACACCCACTCTGTCAGTATAGGTGGTAACTTATGCGAACAAACTTGACTTACTTTTTAATTCTCATGGTTCAGGGAACTTCCTATTTATTTTCAAGCATATAAATCTGGAATGAATTTGGGAAAAAAAAAAAAATTAATATGTTCAGAGCACAAACTAAACTATAAAAATGCCAGCTTCTATTTAATCCCAGTAGATATTCCATTTGTCACAAAAGAAGAAGAATAACAACTTTGGTGCCATCACCTTTACATGTATTTCCTCTTAGCATCATATAGGAATGCCGAGACCATATCCAATGTTAAAGTGGATGATGAAAAATATTGGACTTTCCATGGCTGCTTATAGGGCCTTAATTTAATAGGTTATTCTCTTCCACGTATATGATAAAGCACAATCACATATATACAACGGCATAATCAAAAGTAAAGGGCAAGACGACTGCAACTACTTGCTAACACTACACATCTACATTGTACTTTGATAAGCTTCAGGTACAAAAGCTTTTGAAATAACATCAAAGATATAACATAAAAACCTTAACAACAAAAGCTATGGCCATGGATCATGACTAAATAATACACTCAGAATATCACAATATTCAGAAATAATTCTACTTATAGCTATACACTAAATAAATGATAGGTCACAAAACATAGGTCATTTTAGGGCAGGACAAGCATGGCATGATAGGCTGTACTGAGTTTTCGAGACCTGGTTCGATGGGGAGGTCAGGATGGTGTTTATTGGTGAAGAATTGAGAACCAGACAGAATGGGAGTTCCTGTGATGAGGTTCAAGGTGTGTTTATTTATTTGTGAGTATGATCAAGTCATTCGAACTCACAAAGAAGAACATACAAGATGAATAGGAAAGGATAGTTTAATTACCCTGCTGCAAGATAGAATCGAGATCCTCCCCCTTCGAATAGATAACTCCAGAACTTGATATTTCCGTGACATAAAAGATAATGTAGCTTGCTTCATGAGCCATAGTTGAAGTCCAAATTTTTTTTTTGTGCAGCCTGCAATGTATGATCGCAATAAGGTATCCTTTTCTTACCACAATGAGCCAACTCAAACAAGATGAAGTAGATGCAAATAGAAAGTTTGAATTACTAAATTCTTTTGTTACAATTCTCTTGTGAGGGATCACAGATTCGCAAATAACCAAAATTAGTGAGGAATCACAGATTCACAAATTACAGATTATCTTGTGAGGGATAACAGATTGCATAAGTTTCATAAGGGTATGACTCTCAAATAAGTATCCAACTGCAATGTGTCAAAATAAAAATAAAAACTAAATATAAAGCACGAAAAAATTTCTTTTCAAACAACAATTGTACATATAATTTTGCAAAGAACATATATCAACAGGGGAAAACAACATGGGTAAATTACTTAAAGAGGAAAGAAATTATACATAGATATGGAAACGGAACAACAATGAATTCATTGAGTCAATTAACAATGGGTATTAACCTGCCGCTAACTTCAAAAGAGAAATAAAAAATGTTATTAAGGATTATGTAACTTAAAATACTAGTTAATTAACTATGCTAATATGGTATCAATTAATCAATGTATATTTAAATAGATATCATTAAATATATATCAAGCATCGAAAACAGGTATAAAAAAATATATTTCATTGAACATATATACAATCCATCAATATAGCATCAAAAAACATCAGAAAGGCCGATCGAATTGGTCTTGGAACTTAGTGACAGACATGTTAGGAAGCAAGAAATTAGAAATCTACAATGGGTTTATCCATTGTTGAACACCCTTCACAACAGAAAATAATTGTCATGTTTCTCTAACTTTTTTTCTTCATCATGGTGGAAGGTATTAGGAATTTGATTATGGTTATATAACACATCAATAGCTAATATTATCTTATTTGAGGCATATGAGCTGCTAACTAGGATTGAATGAGATTGGTAGCAAGTTTCCTTCAAGGGTAATGATTAAATTGAATATTTAATCTTATATCAGTTTGCTCAAAGCCTTTTAGCCGTCAGTAGCAATTTTAATATGTCGGGTTATTCTAAGGAATTTCATATTCTCTTCATGTTCAAGGTTTTAAACTCACCATATTGGATTTTGCAAATATATCAATGTAGTAGTTTATCTTGAGGGCTCTGAGTTAACAAGTGAAAAATGAATTCGTCTCAAAGTCCTTCTAGATATAAAAGATTTTATGAATTAGTCACCAAGTTACTTTTTTTCGAATATAATTTTTTTCAAGTAAAAACACTTAATTGAGTAAAAGACAGACTACATTTGAAATGAAGCTAGAGTAGAATCTATTAACATCAATCTACAAAAGAAGGTTGTCTAATTAATTGTCACATAAATCACAATTCAAAATTTTAACATATAAATTACCAATGTACAATAAAAAAATATATCGATATATATGTTACCTAATGTAGACTTAAAAGCTAACAAGCAAAGAGGATGAGCTACAGCCTAAATCTAGGCTACGCGCCTAGATCTATAGCCAGGCATCCCTTGCTTGAAGCTAAATCTAGATATTCATTTTTTTTTCTTTAAAAATGTATCATTTTAGTTTTCTGTGTCTATTCTACACATCAAATTTTCTTCAAAAGATTTTTTTTTTTTTTTTTAAAGAATCTGGAAAGTGACTGTATATTGAACAATCTTCAAACGGTAGTTTGTAAATTCTGAACAGAAGTCATTTTCACAAATTAAGTCAGGTGTTTCCAAGCACCAGTAGTGTTTTAAAGAGTTATCCAAACACATTTATAAAGACATAGTATGGAGACAGTCCATACTTTATTATTGAAAACGAAAATAAAAAATGCTTAACGGAGTTCATAATCCTCTTTGAGATGCCACATACATTGAAAAAAGGAGTGAGAGTTTCACAACAAACCAACCAATCAATTCATGTCGTTTGAGGGACTCACAACGAAAGAACCCAACAATCCAAACATAATCATGAAAACATAAAGCAAATAAGACAAGTCAAATTAAAAAGGCAAAAATAAAGTCCAACCTCACCACATGATCTCCCTGGAGATCCTGACAGCGACCGAACCCCACGCTGCTAGTTACAAATAGCAAGCTTCCCTGTCAACTCGCTGGGCACCCCATAGTCAAGGCTCAGCTCCCTCATGGGCGGTATATTCTCCATGGCAAACAGCATGATGCGGGGGAAGGACACATTGCTGTGGTCGTACAAAACTAGCTGCACAAACACATTCGGGCTCGTGCTGTTGCTCATGTAGCAGGCCAGGTTCCTCATCCTCGACACGTCCATGGCGAAGTCCAGCGGGGGCACCATAGGATAGGAAGGGGGCACAAAATCGGCAAAGACCTCCGAAAGATTCCCCCACTCTCTCCACCGCTCACCAAAACGACCCGGGTATATCAGGCTGTCCCCGTTCATCGTCAGCACTTGGGCCTGCTCCCGGGTGAGAACCACACCAGAGTACTCACAGATGAAGGAGCCTGCTGGGATTAAGTCCAAAGACCTCACTCCCCAGTCTGTCTCCCTCGATCGGAAGACCTCAAACCTATTCCGCACCCCCTTTTGGGTCACCCTGTTACGGCATGTTGGGGGGCAGCGGCAGTTGTGCCCACACTCAAAAATCAGTGGCTTTCCCCGCACCAGAGTCCCATTCAAGTCGTATGCAAACTCGCCGCCATTCCTCACCAAGCAAAGGCAGCCATCCGAACAGCCCCCGACACATTCACACCCGATCCCACTTCCCGTGCCGTACACGAAGGGAGGGAAAACAGAACTCATGAGGTACTCATAATAGACAGGATCCTGATTAGAGTCAACGTCGTTGAAAAAGAGCACCGGGAAGTTCTCCTTCTTGCCCGAGAGGTCAAGAGACACATATCCCGCGGGTCGGGCCTCGAGGGGGCGTGTCTTCAAGCTCATAGCAAACTTCATCACCAAACTCCCCATCTCCTCTTGATTTTCAATCCTCACGAGCCGGAACTTGTAGACACCGTAGCCTGACTTGCCCACGTCGAACCAGGTCTCGACAACTTTGTATAGCCCGTCATACACATAGACCTTGCCGCTCACACTGCCTTCGTACTTAAATCCGCGGATTACTCGTACCTCAATCCCGTAATGCATGCTCCTCTCCAGGGCCAGGTTACCACACTCCAGCCTCTGGTGCTCGACCTGCCTGCCATTCTTGTCCTGCCCACCGTGACCAGTATACACTATTACATCGCCAGCATCCTCATCGTCTTCATAACCTCCAGAGACTATAATGCTGGTAGCAATTGGCTCGCCGTTCAAGCTCTGGCTGATGGGGACGTAGTCAATTCCGGCCTGGGCCTGGCCGTGGAGGCCCAGGACACACATCTCCATCCGAAAAAAGAAGACGTCCCCAATCTCGACCCCGGGAATCTCGCCCACGACCCGCTTGTCCCGGTTCAGCCACAGCCCGCGCTCCCTCATGACCGCGGCCGCTTTGAGGTCTGCCCTTGTTCGACGATTGGGGATCACCTCCCGGCGCTTCTCGTCCTCGGCCACGGCGAACGCGCGGAGGGAGTCGAAAACCATACGGGCCCTCCGGATCGACCCGCGGAAGAAAAGGGTGTCCTCGGGCTTCAGATCCGTGACCCGGACCAGTTCGGAAGAGCGGATCGGGTACTTCCTGACGCCGCGAGGCGAGAAGACGACGCTCGAGAGGTGGGGCCCTGGTCCGTCAGGGACGGAGACGATGGCAAGCGGGTTCGAGTCGAGCTCGGGCGGGGCTTGGTCGCCGGCGAGGTAATCGGTTTCGCGGCCGGTAGCGGAGCGGAACATTTCAGAGAGGCGGCCGAAATCGCATGATAGCAGCGGCGTGCTGGAGGTGGCGGCGGAGGGAGAGGGTGTGGAGAGATGGTGGAATGGAGGCGGAGATGGGGAGGAATCGTCGAAAGGTTCGAGTTTGGGCTCGATTTTGGGAACAAGAAGGGGGGAGGTGGAGGGGAGGTTGTTCAACGGCTCCGTGTAATTGGAACCCATTTCTCAGATCTTTCTTGCGATCTGAGAGAGTGAAAGGGTTTTCTTTTCTCTTCGGGCGTTCTTCGGCTTTGAGTTGTTGAAGAAGGTTTGAAAGGATGAAAAAATGGCGGAATTGTGAAATTTGGTGAAGAGAGAAAAGGGAGTGAAAGACTTGAATACGGCTGGTTGATTGACGGAGTTAATTTGAAATGACGGAAATGGTGTTGGTGGATTTCAGATCCCGGTGACGATGAACGGATGACGTATTTAGAGCATGCTTGATACAATACTAGCACGACCGACTTGTTTCTTATTTTTTTTTATAAAAAAATTACATTTTAATAACATATTATCACGCTAACAATTTATATTAGTATAAATAATATTTTAACATTTATATCTATTTTTAGATAGAAAAAAATAATGATTTTACTTATTTTTGTTTATCATAATACTCAACTATTCTTTTTTGTTTTACAAAAAAAAAATTGTCATATAGTATTTTATTATATATTTATTTAATTTAAAAATAATTAAATAAATATTGTGTCATATATGCAGTATGTTCATTTTTAGAATTTGTCACCTCATAATAATTAAAAATTTATATCTATAGTAATATAAAGAGGTTGTTGAAAAATACAAAAATAATAACTTTGACTTAAGAATTAATTGTTGACTTACGAATATAAGCAATATCAATGGACCCCACATGTCAACCAATTTAAATGGATTTTGGTAATAAAATTGATTGAATTTTGATAACAATATTTAAATTTTGGTAACAAATTAGATCTTATTTTGATAACAAATCTCGAATTTTGTTAACAAATTTGATTTTATTTTGATAACAAATCTCATATTTTTGTTAACAAATCTTGGATTTTGATAACAAATCTTTTAAAATATCGCTTTTTTTTGTTTGTTTACACACTTCATATTATTCACACACAATATATTGTCGATAATCTTTGGGATTTTTTTTTTTGTAACAAATTTCACAATTTTTTCGTATTGTTTGGAGTTAAATATTGTAGAAAAAATCTCAAGATTTGATAAATGTCAAAATAAAAATATTATTTTCCAATCAATCTAAAAAGCCTTACTAAATTAAATTGTAACAAACTACATTAATTTTGGTAAACATTATGTCACATTGATATGAAAAATAATCTTCAAAATAAAAGATTATTTTTTGACTTACTAATATAAGCATTATCAATGGGCCCCACATGTCAACCAATTTAATCTGATTTTGGTAACAAATTTGATCGAACTTTGATTGCAAATCTCGGTTTTGGTAACAAATTTGATCTTATTTTGATAACAAATCTCGGATTCTGTTAACAAATTTGATCCGATTGTGATAACATATCTTGAATTGTGATAACAAATGTCCGATTTTGATAGTAAATATTTTAATATATTGGTTTTTTGGTAAGAAACTTCATAGTTATTTAGACACAATCTATTGCCGATAATCTTTGAGATTTTCTTTTGGTACCAAATTTTACAATTTTTTCGGATTAGAGTTAAATATTGCACAATAAATCTCGAGATTGATAAATGATACATCTCAAAATAAAAATATTATGTTTCAATCAATCCAAAAAAAGTCTTATCAAATTGAATTGTAACAAACTCCATTAATACTGGTAAACATTATGTCACATTGATTTGACACATAATCTTAAAAATAAAATATTAATTGTTGACTTACTAATATAAGCATTATCAATGGGCACCACATGTCAACCGATTTACTCAAATTTTGATAACAGATTTGGTCAAAATTTGATAATAAATCTCGGAGTTTGGTAACAAATTTGATCTTATTTTGATAACAAATCTCCGATTCTGTTAACAAATTTGATCTGATTGTGATAACAAATCTCGGGATTTGATGACAAACCTTTTAATATATTGGTATTTTTTGTAACACACTTCATAGTTATTTACACAAAATATATTGTCGATAATCTTTGGGATTTCTTTTGGTAACAAATTTCACAATTTTTTTGGAGAGTTAAATATTACAGAAAAAAATCTCGAGATTTGATAAATGATACATATCAAAATAAAATTATTATTTTTTAAACAATCCAAAAAGTCTTACCAAATTAAATTATAACAAACTTTATTAATTTTGATAAACATTAAGTCACATTAATATGACACATAATTATCAAAATAAAAAATTAATGTTGACTTACTAATATGAGTAATAAAAATGGGCCCCACATATCAACCAATTTAATCGGATTTTGCTAACAAATTTGATCGGATTTTGATAACAAATATTTGATTTTGGTAAAAAATTTGATCTGATTGTGATAACAAATCTCGGATTTTGACAACAAATCTTTTAAAATATCGATTTTTTTGGTTACACACTTCATAGTTATTTACACAGTATATATTGCCGATAATCTTTGAAATTTGGAGTTAAATATTATAGAAAAAATCTTGAAATTTGATAAACGATACATATGAAAATAAAAATATTATTTTTTAATCAATTCAAAAAGTCTTATCAAATTAAATTGTAACAAACTCAATTAATTTTGGTAAACACTATGTCACATTGATATGTCACATAATCTTCGAAATAAAAAATTAATTGTTGACTTACTAATATAAGCATTATCAATGGGCCCCACATGTCAACAAAATTAAACGAATTTTGGTAACAAATTTGATCTTATTTTGATAACAAATCTCGGATGTTGTTAACAAATTTGATCTGATTGTGATAATAATTTTCGGATTGTGATAACAAATCTCAAATTTTGATATCAAATCTTTTAATATATCGTTTTTTTTGGTAACACATTTTATAGTTATATATACACACAATATATTGCCGATAATCTTTGAGTTTCTTTTGGTAACAAATTTCACAATTTTTTTGCTTGTTTTGAGTTAAATATTGCAGAAAAATCACGAAATTTGATAAATGATACATATCAAAATAAAATTATTATTTCTCAATCAATCTTAAAAGTCTTACCAAATTAAATTGTAACAAACTCCATTAATTTTGGCAAATTGATATGGCACATAATCTTGAAAATAAAAAAATTAATTGTTGACTTAGTAATATAAGCAATATCAATGGGCCCCACATGTCAACCAATTTAATCGAATTTTGTTAACAAACTTGATCGAATTTTGACAACAATTCTCAGATTTTGGTAATAAATTTGATCTTATTTTGATAACAAATCTCATATTTTGATAACAGAACTTTTAATATATCATTCTTTTTGTAACACATTTCATAGTTATTTACACACAATATATTGCCGATAATCTTTGGGATTTTTTTGGTAACAGATTTCACATTTTTTTCGGATTGTTTGAGTTAAATATTGCAGAAAAAATCTCAAGAATTGATAAATGATACATATCAAAATAAAAATATTATTTTTCAATAAATCCACAAAGCCTTACCAAATTAAATTGTAACAAACTCCATTGATTTTTGTAAACATTATGTCACATTGATAAGTACGATCTTATTTTTTAAGCTAATTCGATCCTTTTTAACTTGATATTTTGTAACTATATCTCCTCTATGGGTCTGTGTAATGGAACACGACTAGATGTGACAAAGCTCTTGACTCACGTTCTCAGGTGTAAGATATTCACTGGTGATCACGCACGTGATAAAGTGTTGATTCCAAGAATGACTATAACTCCTTCTGATGTTAGAATTCCTTTCAGGTTCCAACGTTGGTAGTTTCCCATTATGGTTTCTGGTTTCTTATGTCATGACTATAAATACGAGCAAAGACAATCATTTGTATGTGGACTTATTTCTTAAGATACCAATGTTTTGTCATGGCCAGTTGTCTGTTGTTCTCTCGTGTCACAAACAGAAATGGTTTGAAATTCTTAATTTGTGGTGACGATGACGTACCAAATAATCAAACCATGAACGTCGTATATAAGACAATGTTAAATAATATATAAATTTATTTTCATTATATTAATTAATTTATTAATTATTAATGACATGATCTTTCCTTTAGTAAGTACTTTGAATTTTAACTGAAAATTGCTTTTTAAATGGACGGAGATAATAAATCCTTGTGCATCGCACATGTACTGTACTAGTATATGTATATATGATTTTAGGACATTATTAAACGTGTTAAGCCAATTAATAATTAAGCAGTATTATCGGTGAATTTTGTGGTAGAGGTTTTTTAATTAGAGTATTGAATTTTATAATAGAAGATATAAACTCAAAATATTGTGTTTGATTTATTTTGAATCAATCGATTGTCAACGTAACAAAAATAATGGAACAAATTCAAATTTTAAAAAGATATTATAGTTAGATAAATTTCGACACCAATTACGCTTGAATTTTCGGAAAAGTTAACTGAATTTCACACAATTGTGTAAACAAGTTTTTTCAAGGCTGTATCTAATTAAATGATTGAAACAATTCATATAAATTTATATTCTTTTTAAACTATAAGAATGTTTGAAAAAGTTAACAATATTTAACATGATTGTGTAATGAGGATTTCCAAAAAAATATGTATTAATCCTAACAAAACATGAATACTTAGATAGTATTATCGTTGAATATTATGATAGAAGATTTCTATTTAGTATATTGAATTTTATGATAAAAGATATTACCTCAAGATATAGCGTTGGACTTTTTTTTTTTTAATAACGAAACGATTTACAAATGTTAATGTAAAAAAAAAAAATGTAAAAATCCAAATTTTAAAAATATGGTGTTTTCTTGTAATTTCTTGAAAAATTAACATAATTTTAATCGGCATTTTTAAAAATTTTATCTAAAAAAGTAATTTAAACGGTCCATATAAATTTAGATTCTTTTCAAATCGTAATTTGGATTTTTTTCCAAATTATAATAAGGTGTTGTAGTTAAATAAATATAGAACCCATGTGATTTTTTGGAAAATATTGTTTCATCATTTGTAGAAGCGAGATTTTCCAAAGAAAGATAAAAAAAATAACATTCAATTATGAATTACAATGTCAACTTTTAAACAAAAATTATATATATTTCTTTACTATAATTAATTACATACTAGTGCGTGGCCCGTGCGATGCACGGGAAAATAATATTACAATTGTTTTATAAATTAAATATATAAATAACATAAATCACGATCCATCATTTTTTTTAAATTAAACCGTGTTTGGTCACAATCCGATCTGATGGACCGAGAACTAGTTTATAACCAATCTAGTTCGCTTGAATAAAATATTTGCTATCGAATCCATCAACATCAATCGGATGAACTGGTAGGATCCATACGATTTTCTAATTAAACTTTGCTACATTTAAAATCATTTTAAATAAAATTACATATTTAAATAAAATAGAGATTTATAAATTGTTTATCAATTAGTTTAAGCATTTGAAATTTTAAATTGTTTAGATATTTAAGTAATACGTTTTATTTGAATTTATTAAAAAAGTTATATATATATATATATATTAAAGTATTTATAAATTAAAAATCTGAACAAACCACAAATGATTTAATAAAATAACTTGGTCGTTTCAATGATGATCCGATTCTGAAAACTTATACTTATTGTACATTAATAAAAATTATAATAAAATATTATTTTATTCACATAATTATTAATAAAATGATATAAATATTTATAGATTGATAAACATGCTTTCATAAAAGTATTGCTAATATGATTATTTGAAGTTTGAACTACATCACATTCACATAATAAAGTATTTTCAATATTAAAATTTAAATTTAGGTTCAATAATCGATTTGGTATGGTCAAACTGATATATGAATTTGTCACATAGGACCAACCAAGTTGTGTGAAGTTTTTTTTTT
>CACSLK010015970.1:2263705-2278824 GCA_902706635.1 Striga hermonthica
AAAAAAAAAAAAAACTTAAAATCCAAGACATTGAACTTAGAAAAAATTATTCTTACAGATGCATTGATAAATGGGGCTCAAGTTTCCCTACATTGAACTTGCTTCATCAAGTACTTGTTTACACAAATCCAAGACATTTCAACAAAATACGAGATAACAATGTGGATCATTACATAGATCTTAAACATTTTAACAAAATAATTGAACACCAATAAATCATCAAGTACATCTTTAATTTACGCCTCTAATTATCCAAAGTTTGTACTTGTTTCATCGGAGTCTCCTTCTCTACACGAAAGTTTTAAAATCACATATACAGTACGCCGAAGTATTGGGGGATATTCCCAAGCAAAAAAAAACCACAACTTTCAATCTTAATTAAGGCAAGAATTGTCTTTTAAACATAGATAATGTTTGTGAATATTAAAAGAATAAAAAAACATGATTCAGTAGGGGCGAAGAGTATCTCTCAATCCTCACACTTGTGAAGCGCCTACATGGGTTGTCTTGAGTCCGTCCACAACTCCACGTTCTTACACTACGACAAAACAAAGAGCAATAATTTTAGGACTTCATATTCATACGATATTTCAATTTTAGGATCCTTCTAGGTTTTTCTCTCTCCTTCGATTTTCTCCCAATTCTTTCAAAACCCTAGTTTCTGCTGTGCCGCTTCCATGTGCCTCTCCGCCGGCGGGTGCTCTGCACTCCACGACTCTGTCTAACATCTGCGCCGGAGGCGAGCTTCTGACGAGTCATCATTCCTTCTTTGACGTGGCGCCTCGCCTTTATCGGTTAGCCATGGAAGATTTTGAAGGATTCTGGCTCATGGCCAAGTATCATCTTGGTGGGCTCTAGTATTGTCTTACGGAGCGGTCGTTGGTTTGTATGTGGGAAGGGGTTTGGGGCGGGTCTCGAGGTGTAGGTGTGAGCATCGGTTTGGTAAAAAACTGCACCGCACCGGAAAAAACCAGAAACCGAATTTTTAAATTTTTTTTCACCGAACCGTACCGCTATAGAAGGAAAAGCCGAACCGCACCGAACCAAAAATTTCGGTTCGGTGCGGTTCGGTTTTTCGGTTAACCGAAATTAAAAAATATAACCACCAATTAATGTTATGTAAGTAAAATTATAAAAATTAAGGTGATATTTTATTAAAAAATAAAAAAAAGTGACATTTTATGACATTCGATGCGGTTCGGTTAAAACCGAACCGCACCGAAATACTTGCGTTTTTTTCTAAACCCAAACTGTACCGATAACCGAAATTACCAAAAAACGCACCGAACCGCACCGAATAGCTCGGTTCGGTGCAGTTTTTCGGTTTTGGCTCGGTTTTGCTCACCCCTATCCAGGTGTGTTTCGGTGGGTACTATTCTGGGAGGGTTGTGGGTTGATCGGTCCGTGCTTGATTCGCTGATTTCCTTCAATTTCCAAGTGGTCCATCTAGGGTTGTGGCTCAAGTTGTGTTGGTGCAAAGTGACTTTTGTGTCGGCTTGTAGGAGCCTTTTCCAGTGGGGCTGCACGAGGTTTCTCTCCAGTGGGGCTGCACGAGGTTTCTCGGTGGGGGTGCCCTCGGGCCTCGCGACCTAATTTTCGGAGAATCACAGATTGGGGGTGGGTTTTCGCTGGCGGAGGCGGTGCCCAATTCTCTTATTAGGTCTTGCCAGTTCTCAGGCTGCTAGGATGGCGAGGAGGGCAGCTGAATTGCAGTGTTTTCACAGCATTGGGCGAGTCTCTGGCAGTCATTTGGGGTGTGTCGTGACCTTGTTCCTTCTTTTGGGGGAGTTTGGGGTGGAGGTTTCCGCCTGGCCTTGTTCCTTCTTTTGGCTGGAGGGGCTGGCAGGCGAGCTTGGGCCAAGGGCTGTTTTTCTGCGTCTGGGCCCATTCTTGCTAGTTCCTCCAGGGTGGTTTGTGGTACGGATCTCGGGTGTCCGTCTGGACGTGGGTTGGGTCCGTTAGTGGCTGTCCCAACTAGGCATTTTGTTCGGCAGTTTATTGGTTTGAGCTCCTAGGTCGTAGCTTCGTCTGTAGGATTGGATGTCAGTTGGCTTCGTCGGCTTAATGTGGTTGACTGCTACGAGAAGGGGAAGGTTTTTTTTTTTTTTTTTTTTTTTTTTTTTTTTTTTCTAGTTGTGTTTTGGTGTTTTTGCTTGTTGTGTGTTTTTTGTTTCTTAGGTTAGTTGTGTGCTGTTGTTCTGTGTTTAGTCTCCCTTTTGGGAGTTGTGGTATTCTCTTGCTGTGAATTGTGTAATTCTCTAGTTCGGAGTTTTTGTTCGTAGTTTTTAGTTTTAGTGTGTTGTGTTTTGGTTAGTTCTAGGCTGCCAAGGGCTAGTTGCTTATGGAGTTTGTCCTCCCAACAAGGTTCAGCTGAGTATCTGACTTATTAGAAGTCTATCCTTTAAAAAATAAAAATAAAAAATTAGGACTCCCGAATGAACAAAATTAGGGCAAGTTATATGACCAATTTTTCCTCCAAAAAACTGTGATCTGCCATGTCACATAAAAAAATAAATAAAACAATTTTCAACTCAGCAGGCCGGCCAAAATGACCTACTTTTCTCAGTGTCAGGATAAAATATCACGTTTTCTTTTTTTCATTTACGGGATGTTTACCAAAATCGACGAACTTGAAGAACTAAACCTCATTTGGGTTTTAGTTAGAGTGCGAAATCTCTAAATTTTCATCGTTAATACATGGTATATTTGATGTACATTTCACATGTAATATTATGCGTATCACTTATCATTATTGTACATGTTTCAAGAAGGATCTATATCGTGTAATCAATTTGAATCCATACGTGCAATCATGACATTTTAACATTGTGTATCAAAAGGTTGATATTGTGCAAATGGGAAAATGTATGGTGCATATCTATGAACTCATATGATCATTTATGCATAGTGAAAATCTATGAGATCAACTTTCATGGGAGGTGGGTTCCAATTACATGGTGCCGTCAAACAACCTCTCAAACCTTCCCTCCACATTTGGTCTTCTCATTAACAAAATCGAGTTGAAAATTGGACCATTCGACTATCCTCACCGTTTCCTCCCTCATTCCAACACCTCTCTCTTCCTCCGTCACCTCTTCCAACGCGGCACTTCTATATTGCGATTTGGCCTGCCGCTCAGAAATGTTCCGCATGCCACCAACCGCAAATTGATCACCTTGACGACAGTCAAGCACAAACTCCACACACAAATACACACAAACAAAGCGATCCTTCATATTGTGTTAGTATAACTATGTCATAACTCAAATCAGAACCTCTACCATTAAAAGTGGCATGATCTGGACACCCCATGAAATTGACGTAATTGGGACACTTTGAAACCTAGTTCCTGCTCGCGTTCGACCATGGAAGACCTAACAGACCTTCAATTGCTAAAGTCGCAGCTCGCACTCGAGGGTGGCACGGGCTAACGAGCATGTGGGACCTTCTGTCGGCGTCAGCAGCGGTGCCGTCATGCGTGATGCTACATGTGCGTACCTGCTAGAGTACCAAACTATAACTTTACTTTTTTATTTTTCGAGCTCAAACTAGAGTTAATCAAATAACTTTTTAGTAAGTTTATTTTCTAAGCTATTTGAATTCGAAATGAACGAATTAAAACACGAATATTTCCTCAAACAATAAACAAACAAATACGAACATTGCTTAAACCAATGATCTGAAAACTGGACCGGTCATCGAACCGACCAAGCTACTGGATCAATAGTTCACTGGTATGACCAGTGGTTGAATTGGTTGGATCGATATTTTTCTTATCAACATTTTTAAACATATATAATATTCTGTATATCTCATATATAAACTTTGTTAATTACCTTGTTGGGATCGGCTCTAGGCGGTCTGTTCACCTGTTCTCTCTCATTTTATTCAGTTGTTGCTGTTTGTATTCAGCTGATGGCTATTCTTTTGCACATTTGTGCGCATTATATAATATCTCTATCGTTTCAAAAAAAAAAAAAAAATTATATATATTATTATATTTAAATATTTATCTTTTTATTTATATGAAAAATATTTTAAATATATTTAAAAAAACTGGACCGGTTCAAACTGGTCCGACCAGACTATTCGTTGGCAACTGGTTCATTCAACGAACTGGATCAGACTGGTCAAGTGACCCGTGGTCAGTCCAACTGGCCATTCCGATCCAGTTTCCTAAACCATGGTTTGAACATAATCAAACACTAGCTCAAAACATTTATTCGATTACAACACCAAGAGTAAGATCAAGCTTGAAACCGAAAAACATTCATGAAGCAATACTAATCGAAGCAACACTAATTTGTATAAAAAAAACACCAAAAGAAAATATTACTATCACAACAGCAAACAAACAAATCATGCAGAAAACAACCAGAATTTAGCATCACATCTCCTCAATATCACTAAAGTTCACACCCAAATAGACCAAGTCCAGATTCTCCTCGAACATGCCTCCATCTGTAACCCCTAAAACCTCATCAACAACATAAATTGCTTAATGTACACCTTTCACCTCGGTAACCCAGTTCCCTACTAACTCCCCAGCCAGTGGATAGTCCCATAAACAAAGGCCCCTGAGGACAAGGCAAAAACCTTGTTACCGAAACATTCCTCGTTTTCTTCGGACTATAAAATGGTGAGCATTCAAAACGACACAAGGCTCCCGATAAATGTGCCCCCATCTGCAACCTTTTGAACCCCATCAATGACAATGTCCTCCTCTGTCTCATCCTCCCAATTGTAAACAACCAAATCTTCCTCAAGGCTCAACAACAAAACCTCTTCATGCCGAACGAAACACAAAACCTTCATAAGCTCCCACTCATAACCAGCGTTAATACTAAACTTTGCCCAAGACTCGGCCGAACCATACTCTTTCATAACCCAAACATCCGTTGGATCATCATAATGATCCTCCACCATGCAAAGACATCCCCCCAGAACGAAAAGCTTATCAAACACGAACTTATTCACATTAACACCCTTAGGAGGGGGGATTTCATAAAAGACCTCGCGACTCAAATCGAAAGCGGCTATCACGGACGGGTAACCTCGTTCCCTACTACTGGCCAGCCAGTGGAGAGCCCCATTAACAAAGACCCCCGACGATAAATCAGGGACTGCGTGGTCATAAGAGGAATTCTTGGCCCTTTTCCAAACACCCGATTTCACAGAGTAGACATCGACGAATGTGTCTTCACAGTCAGGCTCGTATTCATTGTCCGTGTCGTAATAAGAAAGCGTGACCACCTTATAGTCGTCCCCAACGCGGTCGTACCCCAACCCGTGCATGCTGAAGCTCCCGGGACTCATCAGAGCCAGGGGCGAATCCGGTATTTTTAAACGATCCAGAGTAATCGGGTTCAGTAGCAGCATTTCTGAATCACGCGCTAGCAGGGCCAAGCCGTCGCAGGAGCCCGCGAGCTCGGTCCAAGTATCCGGAAGATCGAGGTATCTTGAAACGGCGCCGTTTGCGATGGTTGCGACGGTGTGGACGGAGCCGAATGGGGAGATGAGGATGAGGGTTTCGTGCTGCTGAGTTGTTGTTCGAGCGATGTGGGATCTGATGAATTGCGGGTGGAAAGGAAGGCCCGCCATTGTTAGGACACACACCGGCACTTGCCGACGGATGTCGCCGGGAGCCGTGAGAAGATGTCGATCAAGATTTCTTGGGGGAGGTCGGAGATAGTAGCCATCAATTCGGACGAAGAAATTTGAATTAATAATAGTTGTTAGTTGAATCAAGCAGGGGTGCGATGAGTGGGAATCTGATAAGAATTGAGGTTTTGAAATTGAGTGGTGGCGACGCGGTCTGGTACAGAACTGGGCGGTTGGTGGGTTGAGGCGGGCTTAACGATGAACAAGGGGGATTATTCACCTTCACGGGTTCCACCAAATTTATCTTGTGAAAATGTTATTTACACCCGCTGCCATAATATATTATTTTTTTAGGGTGAAGGCCATGTTACGGAACTATTCCGTCGGGTTTGTAACCGTTATTCCTGACGGTTACATGATGATCTAATGGTTACAAATCCCGACGGAATGATTCCGGGACCGTAGCATTTTCTATTTCTTTTCTTAATACACCTTAACTTTTTCTTCTTTTTTTTTTTTATCTTAGAAAATGCGAATGAATGAACCGCAAGTGTAGTATATAAATGCATAACTGTCAAACATTCGTTAATAAGTTAATTTTTTCATCCCGCAAATTGTGAACGATTATGCAAATGAACTACATATTTGGGAGTATACTTACACATAAATATTATTTTTCTCAGAACGCGTGAAGGATTATGCAAATAGACTGCATAATTGTCGCTTATTCATCACAAAATTATCACTTATTTATCGCACAATGTATTCGCACATTCTAGATCACGGTGCAAAAACACAATATATCTTATTCTTGCGACCTCAAATAACCATGAGTTGGTGTAGAACACGAAGGGAAGGGCGAGGGTGGTCATTATATTAGCATTCAGTTCATGCTTCCGCAAAGACTATTAAATCTTATGGTTTTACAACTCGTTTTGAGACTTAATTCGTGACAATGTTTATGATATTTGAGTCTTTGAGACCTAAATTTTATGCATGAATTAGTTTATTTCAGCAGCAATCAAGTTAGCAGAGGAGAACAACATTCCCATAAGTACTTAAGTTAGCGAATTAAGATAAATTTCAAAAGAGAAAAACTGTTTCAGTAAAGTTAAAAGAAGTTTGCAGCAAGCTAAGAAAAAGTTTTAGTAAGTTCCCTGAGAAGTTTGAAAGTTAAAATATTATAAAAAAAGTTCGAAATTACTTGTGAAAATTCAGTAATTTTTAAAGTATAAGAAAATGGTGCTTACAAGAATGTATTCTCTTGGTATGATTTTTATTCTAACGGGAGCTCCTCTTTATGAAAAAACTTCTGATGACACAATCGTAATAATACAATTACATCGAGAGAAAAATTATCATTCACATATATAGATATTTCATAACGTTATTTTAGTTTATAGAGCATAGACTAATATCCATTTCCTAACAAGTCGTTAAGCCAGTTTATCGCCAACTTAAATTCTCAAACAGATGCATTACTTTGAATTCCACATAAAAGTTGAAAGTTACATGGCAATTAGCAACAAATGAATAAAAATTACAATACAATTTATACCATAGTTTTCTTTCATATTTGCCTCTCTTAATTCAAACAAAATTAGACATGAAATATGATACAATTTCTTTCGAATCATGAAGTTTTGTTTAGGTACATTACATAAGATATTCTCTGACTATATATCCTTGTTCAGAGAAAATTTGTCAGTTTAAGCTACTGTTCATGAGGTAGCTTCATTTTTCTTTCCTAGATTGCTTGCTCGTGAGTCGAGCAATTCATTTTGTGCAGCCTGTCGCCAAAAGAACGAATACTTAAACGAGACAGAAATAGTTGAAACAGATCATGATTTTAAGTTTTATATTAGTTCTGCCTTAATTGCTATGTAAAAGATCAGTTTTTGCTTAATAGTCCATCCATCACTGATATTCACTGTATTATTCATCCAAAAGTAAACACAAACCTCGAATACTTTGTTTTTGCTTTTGAGCCCATTCATGTAATCTGAAACTCTTTCTTTCTCCTGTTGTAAGCATTCCTCGGCCTGATACAATTTCACAAAACAAAGAGAAAATACGCGAGTCAATATAATCCAAGGAATTTCCAAATCATTTCTTTCCAATCACTATTGTTCTGGTGCCTACAGGGTATGCGTGTGTTTGTAGAAACTTACTATTTTAGAAGTGACAGGAGCCGAACGAAATTTGACTTCCTAATCAAAAGCATGAATTTAACTCTTTGGCAAAACATAAGTGAATGGATTTGGTACAATAAGTTTCATAATTGCTTATTCTTTCTTGTGAGAATCGAATCAGAAGCAGAATCGGCAACATAAGAACCAAGCTTAACTCAAAGAATGAAAACGCCGAAAAAAATGGCTTTTATTTCGAAGCTAGAAAGTGAGTGAGAAAGACTGCTTTAGAAAGTTACAGCCCTGAACACAATCAAAATACAATGACTCGGGACTGACCTTACGCGTGTACTCCTCCTTGGACATGATTGTAGTCCAGTTTAAGGCGCTTCTAGAATAGAAAGCGCTTGTGGCTTCAATTATTGCCTTTTCAATATCTTCTCCATAATTTCTAGATGATCCCTCACTTATTTCTGCATAAATATCGAGTATTTCCTTCATCAAGGCCCGATCAATTCTCTCTCCTTCGCGCTCCTTGTTAATCTGAAATATTTATTTTTGAAATACATTATTGCATGATTCAAATACTTATTCTTTATTTTTAAAATTACACTATTTGAATCATTCAAATACTTACTACTTGAGGTTTGTTATGAGGGTGCGGCTTGTAATAAGCTTCCCCCCCCCCCCCCNNNCCCCCCCTCTTATATGGTGATTAGGCTAAATATGAGGGTAAGTTTTCGCAATAATACCTAATGCAACAACAAACATTTACATCCGGCACTTGCTAAATATGTAACGAATTATAAGAACTTACCATTGATATTATAGCATCGTTAACTTGATCTTTCATTTCACAGTACACCTACAATAAACAATAACAAAAAGCAAACTCCACAACTTAAGAAGCAACACTAACTTATAGCAATGAAAAATATATAAAAAGAATAACGACAACAAACTTATTACCAACCAGACTGTAAAATGCCGAGTCGCTGATTTCTTCAAGTGAAGGTAGCTTTCTGAACGGTATGTAGTATCTCGCGATGAAATGGAAAAACCTCGTTAACCACATTTTCATAATTTTGTGATTCTTCCACCTTCTCTGTAACTCCTTAAGCAGATCGACATTTACTTTTCCCCTCAAAGCAGGCAGTACCTGCCAGCAAACGTGACGCACTGTGTATATTTTACGTGCCACCAGCAAATTAGCTTCTACAAAGTTCTCGTTTATGTACCTTTGAAGAAATGTAGTCCTCGAACGTCTTTCGGTATTGATCGTACATTTTGTCGACCTCGGGACTTAACTTATTCGGGGAACACACATTATATACAGTTCTGGTGGATTGAGAGTTAAAAGGGTGCGTAATATCCCAAATTTCATCTTAAACTATATATGAAAATGGCAAAGTTAACACCAATAAACATACAAAGTAGATTTTTTTTTTCTTTATTTTTTTGGTCAGCAACCAAAACCAGAATTTAGGGCAGAAAATACATAAAAGCGAGAACTTTTCTCATCCCACTTACTTCACACATCAAATGCAAAGAATCCGAGGTTAGAAAAGAAAATCCAAAGTTAACAGCAAGAAACATAAATGCGATGAACCTAGTGTTGTTAAATTAAACGAGTCTGGCTCGGCTAGGCTCGAGCTCGGCTCGTTAAGGCTCGGTTCGGCTCGAGTTTGAAACCTTAACGAGCCGAGCTCGAGCTCATTTAAAGCTCATTTGGTTAACGAGCCGAGCTCGGCTCGGCTTGATAAGGCTCGTTAAGGCTCGAAAAGTGAAATTTATGTAATTTTTTATAGTTCGGCTCGTTAAAGCTCGAGATCGGCTCATTAAGGCTCGAGCTCGAGGCCTTGACGAGCCGAGCTCGAGCTCGAGCTCAAACACTTTAAGCTAGAGCTCCTCGGCTCGTTTACAGCCACCCAAACAGCTTCACGATCACATAGGACAACATAATCAGAGTATAATTAAACATATAAAAGAATCCCACAATTCTGCAAAATGCAATTGATTTTTTTTTTTTTTTTTCAGAGGATACGTATACAAACGCATATACTCTTCAGAAGTGAAGCACTGACGTATGGGCTGTCCCTCGGTTTCGATGCTGTGAATGATCTTGTCAATTCCTTCCCTCTGCAAAATTGGCCACGCCTCATCGAAGGTCAGGAGATTCTTCACGGCGGCGCCACCGTCCATGTCCGGCTCCGGCAGGGCGGCGGGAATTTTAGTATTTGCTGAGATTTGCTGAACCCTGAGAGCTTCGGAGCGTAGTGGTTGTTGTTTCAGTTGTTTCTTGGAAATTTCAGCCCCCTTTTTGATTAAGATTATTTTCCACAGGTCAAACGTTTGTAATAATGTTAGGAATTTGGGAAATTACTCCCCTTTACTCATCCTATGCAAAATATTATTAAATCTACGACATCCCAATTAATTATTGGCGAATTTTTATTTATACTACGTGATATGAAAAATATTATAATTTTACTATGGAGCAAACTTGATTTGCATCTTTACCAATTCCATTCCAATTAATTAAAAATATACACAACTTTATTTGTATCTTTACCAATTCCATGCTAATTAATTATAAATATACATAAAATGATAGAATTTTTCGTTACTGAATTAAGTGTAATCGTCTCTCCCAAATTATGGGATTTTCAGTTACCAAATAAAGTGTTAACCGCCTCCCTCCAAGCACAGCTCGTGGGTTTTTCAGCTCTAAGGTTTTTTTTAATAGGAAGTATATGTTGTGTTTATAGTCAGAATATATTCAGTCTATAACCTGATTTTTTATTTACATAGCATTTTTATCTAACCACAATTGCGATATTTAAATTTTTGTTCAGTATATAACCTATCATATACATATCATAAACTGATCATATCATTATTTTAATAAATTATTTTAGTATATGATAAACAAATAAAGCACGCTCCAGATGATGAACACACGAAGCACGAGTAACAAAAACATATAATGAACAGACACGCAGCATATACTGATGATTGTGTTTACGGGAACAAACACACAAATGAAGCACGAACGTCCAGAAGAGAAACACACGAAGTATAGGCAACGAAAACGTATACTGCCTATACACGCAACATATACTGCAAAAAAAAAAAATAAATCATTTTCTCTCTCCCTTTTATTCATCGTCCCTATAAGCACGCACACCACTGTTTCAGAAATTTTTACCAGCAAAATCACACCAAATCCAAAATCTTTAGGTATTAATTTCATCTTTTGTGCAAAAAAGAAGATTCAACTAAACATGTCGTCCCCCGCCCGCGTGTCCACCATCTCCATCATTACCTGTCAGAAATCGATGTGGAAGCGGACGAAGACGAAGAACTTGGTGAAGCCACGGAGGTTCTCCGGCAGCAGGAAATCGATGATCCACGTGGCTGTTTTGTATGTTTTTGTAGTTATTTTTGTGTGTTATTATGTGTTTTATTTGTGCTCGTTTTATTTTATTTTAGATTTTTCCTGGTCCATTTAGTCGTATTTGCTCATTTTTGTAGTCTCATTTCGTTTTGGTTTCTTGTGCTTTTTATTTCTCTTTTTACCTTTAATTTTGTAGAAAAAGCGTGTTCCGGAAAGTCGACAATAAATTTACCGAAAAATTCCAGAAAGTCAACCGAGACGAGGAGAAAAATATTTGAAGAACATGGGTCAAAATTTCAAGTCAATCGGAGAAGCGTGCGAGAAGTTAGAGCGAATCAAGTTGAGGCCACGTCCAACGCCTGGGATTCGCGCCCGCAAAAATCGTTCCGCGGGCAGCCCAGAACTCGCGAGAGACTTCGCGCCCGTGAATTTTGCCCGCAAAAACGCCAAACTCGCGAGTGTTGCCTTGCCAGCAGAATTTGATCGCGAAAATCCCACCTTAGCTCGCGAGTTCAGCCTACCTTGCGAGTTTTTATCATTAAATGTGTGTTAATTTTAGTGTGTGTGGTGTAGCTATAAATAGACATTGTGCTTTGTAATTTGGAACAACTCCCTCATTTCCCAACTTTTTTGGTTGGGAAATCCTCTCCATTTTCTCTCTTTTCCTTTTATGCTTTGGTTAGGAGCTTTATGACTCGTATTTTCTGGCAAGTTTCCGGTGACATCATTTTAATTCAAGATTCAAACTTTTCCATATGGTGTTCTTCACGCATGCATTAGGAGAGTGGGTAATTAGCTTTAATCCTTATTACTTCGATTTTTGCCCGTTTTTACTTATGATGTATTTCAAGGTGAATTTGTTTTAGCTTGTTGAATGGAGGAATGTTCAATTCTTGTTGTTTGTCGATGTGTGTTAGGGATTATTTTGTGCTTATCTTGTTTAAAGGTTGCGACTTTGTTTAAAGAGTAGTCATTACACTACAAGAATAATCATTTTTAGTGACGATAATTTTTGTCGCTATGTCGTCAGAAAAAATACCGTGGCTAATAATGTTCTAATATTGTCGATATATGTTTGAATGTCGTTGCAATAATACCTCTTATTGTGACGGTATTTTTTGTGACGACATAGCGACAAAAATTATCATCACTAAAACTGATTATTCTTGTAGTGTTAGTAGAAAGCTCGATTTAATCACCTAGGATCACTTGGCTATGTTGATGTCTCTCGGTTCTTTGTGTTATTCGAGTGATAGAGACTCCGGTTGACCTAAAGTTCTCATCTTTGTTTTCGAGTTTTCAATTGTTTTCGATTTCCAATTGTTGAGTAGTGTTTAATCAATCTCCATCAAACGAGTAGAATGTGTAGGACTTTGTTTTCGGATATGTGACTTTGACGACTAGGTAGTGAACGAAGCTCCGAACAACCTTCATTTGAGAACGACCCGAGTCAGGTAGCTCGGTTACCACATGCCCATAAATTACTGCTAAACAGTGGCTCGAATAGAAACGCCGCCTCTAGGGGAATCCTAATTTTTCCCAATTCTCGAACATGAACGGTCGAAGTCGGATAAGTAAATAATGTTGCTTTCGCCACTCTTGCCGGCAGAGGATGGCGTTTTAGAGGTCGACGGCGAGTTGATGAGAGGAAGAAGAAGATGAAGAATAAGAAAGAGAGGAAAATTGACGGGAAAGAAAAAAGAGAAGATATGAGAAAGAGGTTACTACCTTAAATATAGGAATATGATTTTTTGGTAACTGATAGAGTTCCCTAAAATTGTGATTTAGGTATCTTTGCAAATAAAGTTGATCAATTTGATTAATATGCAAATAAAGACATATGGGCTGCTAATCATCTTATAAGTCCAGCCGTGTGCATAAATCTCTTGCACTTGCTAAGAGTACAAAATACCTTCATGTGTTAAAAAAGCTATTTAAGACATTTTAGATGTTTCTAATTGATTATATGCTTGTTTATCTCACCATATTTAAGATATTTAGTGTTTGTAAATCTCTAAAAGACTCCTTCATATTGATTATGTCACATTCAATAAGGCTGCAAATAGACCGAGTAAAGTCAAGTATTGGCTTTACTGATATAGACTTGATTTTTCTTATCGTTGATGGCACTCGAGCTCAATGAGCCAAACATTTTTAGGTTCCGTTTGACTCGATAAAAAAAAAAATGCAAGCTCTCAAGATTGGCACGAATTTTGCTCGAGTTGGGTTTTAATTTTCAATAAAAAATATTTAATTAGGAGTATTAGATAATTGTTTGAGCACTTGTAAACAGCTCGACCTCAACTCAAATATGGATTTTAGGTGTTCAAGTATTGATTCAAGCATTCCTGAGCTGCTTGATTCATTTGTAGCACTCAACTCCATGCAATGTTATTAGAACCCTATAAATTCATGACTCAACCGTATAATACACTATAAGAAATTGTTATATTGTAACAGAAAATCTTATGACAATATATTTCAATAGAAATTTCAACGGGTATTCCAATGTTATAGCTTCGTTGAAATTCCAACAAAAATATTCCGTTGGAATGTGTTTTTCATTGGAATTTAGATGGAATTTAATGATTACAACGGCTATATTTACAACGGCTTTTTACCGCAGGAATTTTCGTTGGAATTTTTATTTCCAACGCCGTTGGAAAGTCTACAGTTTGAATCATCAAAATTCAACGGAAATTCCAATAGGATACTCATTCCAACGGAATATTTTTGTTCGAATTTTTGCTGGAATCCATTGAAAAATTTCTAATGGAAATAATAGCATTGAAATATCCATTAGAATGTCGCTTGGAATAATTCTATTGAAATATATATTTTCGTTGAAATTTCATCATTTTCTTGTTATTAGTTCAAAATAAAGAATTTTAAGAGGCAAAAATGGCTAATCAAAGAAGTTTCCAATAACAGTAGCTAATAATATTGACGAAATCCCAGAAATCGCCTTTACCACCATCGGTTGAATCTTTTCCTCATAGTTTTAGAGGCCCATTCAGAAGCAGAACCTTCCAATAGTGAATACATCCTCACTCAGAATATTCATGGAATATTCAAATTTACTATATTTGGAAGTAGACAAGCAATAAGGAAACTCAGTGGAATTAAATGATGACAAGTCACACAAGCAATAGTAATATTAGCTTAATTTCTCCCGTTACATAGAGTTATTATTCGAATCGAGTTGTTTGAAAGCACAACTCGGTTCAACTCGTCTTATTTCTCGAGATTGTTCATATACTTATATGAATTGAACTCGAGCAGCTAAATGATGATCTTGTTCATTAAACGAGTTGAGTGAAGCTTGCTCGCGGACATTTGTTATATATATAAATATATAGGTTTCGAACAAACAATTCAAGCAAAATATGCTCACAAATGAACAAATCTTGTTAAGGAGCAACTAGCTTACGATTTAGTATTAATCAAACGAGTTGAGTTGAGCTGAGCCGAACCGAGCTTTCATGAGCTCAAATGAGCCGAGTTTGAGAGCCTTAGGCCATGAGCTCATACACCAAGTGCTCGGCTCGGCGCGGATTACACCCTTACCTTTCAATCATCTCTTTCACATGGCAAGCATCATGGTTTTCAAAAAGGTACTCAAGTCCATATTTCTTGCATAACACAATCAATGGCCAAAAAAGAAAAAAAAAAAAAAAAAGTGTTGTGCTTTAGTAAGCAAATTAACAAACCAAGATTCAAGAACCACTCAAGATTGATAATTCTTGCCATAATTAAATTTTACTCAAACAGTAGAAAAGAATGATTGAAGAAGGAAAGATTGACAATGAAAAACACAACTATACCCTAAACACCAGATCAAATTAATAATTAACCCCAGACAATATTATGTTTTATCATGCAACATTTTCCTTCCTCATGTTATTACAACATATCATAATCCTCCTCCATATTAACTTCACCCCTATAATTACTCTGATTGCTATTATTATTACTACTACTATTATTAACTC
>CACSLK010015970.1:2310363-2323238 GCA_902706635.1 Striga hermonthica
CGGGACTGAGCATTAGAGTAACGACCTCGGACAAGATGTTGGGAAAAACCTCCTCTCCGAGCCCGGGGGCCTGTATGTTGATAGCCGAGTTGACCCAGATTGAACCGGATACTCGACCTCTAAGGACCGAGCTGAAAACCCGGTCTGGTGAAGAGGTGCCGAGCTGAACCGAGGATTAAAGATGTGCAGAACTGCCATAGGAACGTTCTCCCAGTCCGGCACCTGGCTCAGTCAGGACAAAGGCCGGTCTGGATGGGTGCTGGACAGAAAGAAGACTATCCGCAGTCTCGTGAACACTTTCGAGTGAAGTGCCGGCCTGAAAATCTGAGAAGGCCGACCAGAGGGAAAGCGCAGGCTTCGATGGGCATTAAAATATTCCCACTTGGGAGGCCATCATTGGACGATGGGACAAGTAATCATAGCCTAGCACCCTACCAGTAAGCCTAATCAATAAAGCCTACCAGCATTAAATACCCCCCATGCTGGTATTTAATGCCTGACAAGTAATGATTGAAGAAACCTCAAATCGCATTAAATACATGTCAGAGGGACGCCAGACTGCTCTTCAAGGTCACTGTGCGACAAGACCGGTGAACAGTAGCTGAATAGTGCCACATTAAAGACTACTATAAATAGCAGCTCATTTCATTTATTTTGGGTTGTTGAAATTCAACTAACTCTGCCTTCTCTCTACTTTCTCTCTCTAAAACTGTAAGAAACTCATTGTAAGAATTGTAAGTATATCGCAAGTGCCGACCTCGTACGAGAGGCCGACCTCGTGATCGCTTAATAAAACCGTAATTAAACCGAATCATCCTTTCATTTTCAATCTTTTGCTTTCGACATTTATCATCTTAACCGTTGACCGAAAACGCTCGTCAACATCTGGCAACTTTATTTTCGATCAAGATTCGAGTTTTACGCACTATTTTCGTCTACGCATGCGATAGGAGGGTGAGTACCTTGCTTAGGGCTAATTACTTTGAGTTTGATTTTTGATTTTGTGTTGATGCTCGATTCTAGGTTTTCGCTCTATTTTCATTGCTTGCTTTGGTGTGTTAGGATTCGATATGTGCTTATCTAGAAAGATTTCGACTTTGCTCAAAGCGTAATGATTTAGTGTAGAAAGCTCGTGTTAGAAGACCTAGGATCACTATGCTCGCATGATTTCTCTTGTTATATTTTCTTTTTCTTGAGTCATGGGGATTTCGGTAGACCAAAGTTTCGATCTTTTTTCTCTATATTTGCATTTTTCATCATTTGCTCTTAGATTCGTAGTTCTAGTGCGTGCAATCATCCCCCAACCAAGCGAGTAGAATGTGTAGGAACTTCTTTTCGGTTATGTGACTTTGACGACTAGGTAGTGAACGAAGCTCCGAAGAGCCTTCCTTTGAGAACGATCGGAGTCGGGTAGCTCGGTTACCACATGCCCAAAAAGACTACAAACAGACCTGAAGGACGAGATTGAATGCCTGATTCGAGCAGACCATTTGAAAGAATTTGTATATCATGATAGGGTTAAGAAGAAGGAGAAAAGAAGGTGTCGAGAGGATTCGGTGAAAAAAAGTGATAAGGATGAGGATGAGGATATAGAGGAAAGATATGATAGATGGGTCAAAGAGGTGGGGGAAATACGAGATGCCGAGAGAGGGATGGTCAAGATGCCGGGGAGGATATAGCCCTAGCCAGAAAGGGGTCATTTATATGATTTCAAGAGGACCAACTGATGGTGATTCAAACAATGCCAGAAAGAAGCATGCTCGAGCATCAAAGAAAAAACGAGAGGGGGTTGGAATCAGAGCTCGAATGCAGGTAATTAGTTTCGAGTTGAGGACACAGAATGTATTCATCTACCCCACGATAATGCCTTGGTTATTACGGTGGAGGTAGCCAGTTTTGATGTGAAAAGGATTTTATTGACAAAGGGATCTCAGTGGATGTTATATTTTATGATTGCTTCAGATAGCTGAATTTGGACTTGGAGCTGAAGGAGGTTATGACGTCTTTTATGGTTTCAATGGCAGTGAGGTCGTCCTCATGAGGGAGGTCACTTTGCTGGTGGCATAGGGACAGGTTCGACCTGTAAGGTCAAGATGGTGAGATTCATGGTGGTTGGAGCAGAGTCGTCATACAATATTATTCTCAGATGGACAAGCTTGAATGCTTTTCAAGAAGTGTTGTTGACATACCACATACCAATCAAGTATCCAGTAGGGGAGAAAGTTTGTGAGGTCACGGGCGACCAACTCACGTCAGGGTCGTGTTACCAATCAACGGTTGATGTGAATTGGAGGAATGACAGAAGTTTGGTTATGCCTAAGGAGAGGATTGTGGATAGACCAAGTAGTTCCAGGTCGATTAAGGAGCAGTCTAAGCTCGACAAAGAAAGCAAAAGGTGGATATTCAGCCAAGTGGAAAGATCAAAGAGATACAGAAGATTGAGATTGCGATGAGCGGAAGTTTAGAGTCGAAAAGGAGCTAGGAGAGCCCTTGTGTTGTAGACTCATTGCACTGATGCGGAAGTTTCTTGACCTTTTTTCTTACACGTTCGAGGAGCTGACAAGGATTGATGCTAGTATAATTGAGCACATGTTGAAAATATACCTCAGTGTTCAACATGTGCATCAAAAGATGAGGCACCACGGAGCAGAAATGTACCAAATCATTGAGCAAGAAGTAGATAAACTATTGAAGGCGGGACATATGGTCAAAATCCAGTTTCCTGAGTGGTTGTCCAATACAGTGAGGGTATCCAAGTCTAAGGGTAAATGGAAGATGTGCATTGATTTTAGAGAATTAAACAAGGCGTGCCCGAAAGACTTGTATCAGCTGCCACGGACTGACCACCTAGTCGACTAGTTTGATGGACGCTTCTCAGGTTATCATCATATTCCCTTGGCCAAGGAGGATAGAAAAAGAGTCAATTCTGTAACAAGTCGAAGAACGTACTATTATGTGGTCTTGCCGTTCGGCCAGAAAAACACCGGTGCAACGTATCAGAGGTTGGACGAAAAAAATTTCAAGGGAAAATTGGGCAAGAATATGAAAGTTTACATGGACGATATGTTGATGAAAAGTAAAGTCGAGGCGGACTATATTGCTGATCTCAGGGAGACATTCAGCACATTGAGAAGATATAGTATGAAGTTGAACCTTGCTAAGTGTTTTTGGTGTGAAATTGGGGATATTTTTGGGCTGTATGATGACTAAAAAAGGTGATCAAGGTAAACCCCCAGAAAGTTCGAGCTGCTTTAAAGATGCAGGCTCCAAAGAACGTGAAGGAGGTACAGATCATTGCAGGTCGAATAGCAGGCTTGAGCAGGTTTATATCAAAGGTGGTCGAACGAAGCATTCTATTGTTCAGAACCATAAAGCAGAGCTCAAATTTCTAATGGACCTAGGAGGCCCAAAAGGCCTTCGAGGAGTTGTAGTTCGTCTTTGTCGATCTACCTTTGTTAGCTAAACTGGTGCAAGGAGAGGACTTGGTCTTTTATGTTTCGATTGGAGCAGCTGCAGTGAGCTCAATCGTGTTGAGAGAAGAAGAAATGGCTCATTACCCAATATGTTATGTTAGTCGACTGATGCAAGGATCTGACTTGAGGTACATGGAGATCGAGAAAGGAGCATTGCCAGTGGTCGTGCCCGTGATTAGTTCACAACCTATATGGAAATGAGCAAACCATCAGACAGTTGTAGTGTCAACCGTACAGTTGATCTTGGTTGATTAGTTGATCTAGTACATTATATGTGTTGAACAGGATCCCAGAGATGAGCAGTTCGTTTTATAATTATTGTCGTAAACAAACTAGGCCTCGGTTAAATACTGCATTCTCTTAACCCATAAGATATTAACAAGAATGTGTATGCACTATGCAGTAGTTATTACTTTGATTCACCAAAAGCGAGATCCATTCTGTTAGGTCCATAGTCTTCGTGTTTTGGGTAATAGTTCTGCAAGTATGATGTGTTGTTAGAATAGTTACGGCCACCATGTGCATTAATTTGATGATTTCATTAAAGGAAGCTCATGAAGGATTATTATTATGTTAAACTATACAAGTGGATTATATTATGACACAATAATATAGATTTGAGTGGTACTAGCTTCGGTTCAGGATGTCGATTAATTTATGATTGTCAGTAATCGAATTACTTGATGAAAATTAAGTCTTAAACGTGGGTAGGTAATTCGAGTAATTATTATTGGAGTCTCGAATATAATTCGGGGTAAGGGAGTGCAATAATATTTTGTTAGTGGACCGAAACATTATTAAGCTATTGAGCGGAGTGGCTCGACCCACAATTGGGCCCAATAACTTAAGAAGCCCACAACATCACCTCCTTAGGGTCTCTGCTATATCCCTATAAATACACAATTAATCTCATGGGATTGGGCACTTCATACACACGCCTCACGCACAAAACCAGTCGGCCATAGTATGCCCCAAGCTTTATAGTGTTGAAGAATATACCAGAAGTCCCTGAGGTAACGAAGACCTCTGGAGACTAGCAAGAACCAACCGCACGTGACTATGTATCCACGAAGACCAGCCGCACGGAACTAGACCACGTGCAGCACTTTGCCGAAATACAACCCGGTGACCACAACACACGACTAGCATACAGTAAGTGACACATTAGACCCGTACGCAGCCCGCGAACATCTCGCACGTCCTCTCCAGCGACCGCAACCAACACGCTGTGACACGATGCAATCGCGTGACATTCATGGTGACTCGAGACGTCCAGTGAGGCTTAATCTGGCTACCCACGGATTCAGAGAGCTCAGACGATCTTCAATAGCAGAAATCTACAATATTTATGAGTCTACAATTTTTAAGCCATAAGTTTTCAAGTTTAACATTTAGATCCACTGTGCATAGGTTTATTGTTGATTATTCGATTCGTGACTTGTTGATAACGAGATCTTCATCGGTCCCAACACACCTAGCCGTGGATTTGACCAGCTCGTCGATCCACGGCAGTGGATACAAGTCTTTCAGGCACGCCTTTTTTTAAAATTTTCTGAAATCAATGCATATCATTCATTTACGCTCTAAATTGAATACCACATGTACATTGGACAGCCACTCAGGAAATTGGATTTCAACCACTTGCCTTACCTTCAATAGTTTATCACTTTCTGCTCAATTTTTTGGTCAATGTCTACTCTGTGGTGCCTCCTCTTCTGACCCCACAAGTCGTACACTGAGTTCTATATTCAACATGTGCTTCATTATACAAGTATCAATCCCGTCAACTCCCCAGACGTGTAAAAAAGCACATATACAAACTCCTGTATTAGGATAATGATTTTCAACCTGAAAGGCTCTCAAAGCTCCTTTTCAATTTTGAACTTCTGCTCGTCACAACCCGTGATCATCTGTATCTCCTTGATCTCTCTACCCGGCTGAATATCCAAAGTTATCTTTCCTTTGTCAAGCGTGTACTGTTCCCTGGAACAACTTGGTCTGTCCACAATCTCCTCCTTAGGCATAATTGACCTTCTAGTAGTCCTCTGATTCACTCCAATCGTTGTTTGGTAACACAACCTCGATATGAGTTGGTCATAAAACATAACATCCACCGAGCTCCCTATGTCAATAAACATCTTCTTCACATCATAACCAGCTACCTCTGCCGTATTCATCAAGTCATGGTTGTGTGATACGTGAATCCCCTCTGCGTCTTCAGCCGGAAACTAATTACTGGTATTCGAGTTGGGATTTTGACCTCCCTCACTTCATTTTTGCTGCTCGAGCATGCTCATTTTTGGCATTTTTTGAAGCATCATCGATTGGCCCTCTGAAATCATAAAGGACCCCCTTCTTGGTCGGGGTCATATCCTCCTCCCCATCTAGAGAACCCCTCTCTTGAACTCTTTTATTTCCCTCACCTCTTCGACCCCCTCTATCACCTCATTTCCCCCATATTCATCCTTATCTTCATCACTCTTTTCCATCGTATCCTCTCGACATTTTCTTTTCTCCCTCTTCTTAACCCAATAATGATATACAAATTCTTTGAAACGGTCTTCTCGAGTCAGGCATTCAATCTCGGTCTTCAAGTGCCAGCAATTCTCCATTGTGTGGCCATAGTTCTTGTGGAACCTACAATACTGATTTGATTTTGGTTGGTATGGTCCTTCTCTCCGCGGCCTGGGCCAAAGAACAATTCGGTCATTAATCTTCTGCTCGATCGCCTCAAGCACTTCTCCTATTCAAATCTTTAGGGATGTGTATGACCATCCTGAAGTGGTAAATCTTTCCACCAGCCTTCTCCTTGGCCTCTCTCTGACCTCCATTAATTATCACGCTTGGGCGAGTGAGCCCTCTCCTTCTTAGGCTCAGGTTGAGCCAAAAACTCTAGCTTAGAAAATTCTTCCTCCATTTCCTGCATATTGACATTGTTTTGCACTGTTTCAAGACCTCATCATTAGTACAAGCAAAAGTCTTAGCAAGAGAGCGTCGACAAGGACCAGCTCATAAAATCCTTACCAGATCACCATTTTTTACACTGTTTGAGGCCGACGGAATTTCCACGTGCGCTTGGTTGTATGAAACTACGTTATTCCTTAACAATTCTAGAACATGCTTGAAAAGCCCTCATAGTCCTTCACCGATCCTAGGGAAAGCTGGTGAAATCAATGTAGTGTCTTTTTCTCAAAGTCGATAGAAACGCCCTGCAACTCACCAGATCAGAATACCCATGCAAGAACGATCTCAAGCGCCTCGATGAGTCGGTCGACACATCACACGTCAAGCTGGTCTTTTTAAAGTTATTAGGAAACGATGCCGTCAACATTTCTCTCAAGAAAGGATGTCCTCGAGCTCGACTGGGGGGGCTTGCCATCGTCCTTTTCCTGTAATTGTCACAAATGCTCTGCCATTCTTTCAAAGGCTCGATCCCTCTATACTCCTTCTCTTTTGTAACTCGACTCATCCTCTTTTTTTTCCTGCTAGTGTGCCTTTACCACCATGGTCGGTATAGTGTTGGCCTGAGAAGTGTGGTGGGTGGCATGTTGCACATCTCCCACTGTCAGAGCATTTCGACATCATTTGATCTAGCTCCTCTATTGATAACGTAACCAACAGTTGGTCTGCTCGCTCCGCCTCTGTCCTCGGTGGCCCCATCACTTAGACCATAACTCTTTTGGTTGTGCACTAGTTGGATCTACTTTGAACACCCGCTCCTTGGGTTGTTCGAGCCTCTTGAGCCCGGCTCGAGCCTGCAACAGCTACAGGGACTGTCGATGAACTCCCTAAGACTGTAGGATGAGGCATCGGGTCACTTGCGTTTGTAAAGGTCAGAAGAAGCCTAGTGGAGGGCCAGCTCCAAAGAATGCGTGGTCGTCCACGCCTCATCGAATGTCGGTTCCAAGTTTTCCATTGGGATTTCGCTCACCATGGCTATGGTGAACACTTCTGTTTGAACGAAGTCCCACATACAGTGACAAATGGTATCGCAAAGACCTCTGATTGGCATGTAAAGCTGGAAATGCTTGGATCTCGAGCTGTTCGCCGGTTGAACGTCTTTGAACCTAAAGAACTTTCACACCAGAGGGGGTTTCCGAAGAGCTTCTGAAGCTTAGTTAGAACTTAAAGAAGATGAGGTGCACTATAATAGTATATAATCATGAATGTAACCCTAAAATTGCACATCCCACTCCTATTTATAAGAGTGAGTTGTCTGCTTCTAGAAGGCTTCCCGAATATGATGAGTTGGCTGCTCCAACAGCCCGTACTTCCCCAGACCTGGTGGCTGATCTGGTTAGGTTCGGTTGCCTCTTTAGTCTAGTCGACCTGTTATAGTTATTCCTTATCAATATTATCGGTTCTTTGTATAATATAAATATAGTTTTATTCGAGATATGGACAAACCTATCTATATGATTGTAGTATAATTTTGGTTACTTTATCTTAACTAAGAAATTATACTAGTGCACTTTGTGCATATTGAACAGGACGACGAAGGAGAATATTACTTTATACTAACCCAGTAAAAAAAACTAGACCTCAAGATATCACTCGTGCTCTAAACTCGGATGATAATAACGGGCACATGTATTTTTTATTTTTCTCTTTAATTTATAAAAGGGTGATACTTATTCATTAAGTTAATAGTCTCGTCGAATTGGGAGTATTACTATTTACATGGTTTGCAGTTGATTATATTCCGTATTGTGTCTTAGTGAGTCAGAGTGATAACATCCTCGCAATGAGTTAAAAATATAATATTTTTTAAACCCTACAGGTAGATTTTATCCGACATAATAATGATGTTGGGTGGAACTAATTTAAGAAAAATCAAATTTTTTTACTTAATTAAATATCAATAATTAAATTAATTAATGGGTATTTGATATCTTAAATATGTGGATATAAATCGTGTAAAGTGAAACCCAAGTAGGTTTGCAAAATGAACTGCAATAATAATTATTAATGAATTGATTTATTATTGATGAGCTAAGGAGTACGATGCTCCATAACCCAAGTACTTGTATCAGGAGACCTAACTCTAACCTTTTTAAGGTATCTATTGTAGCTTATAAATAAACTATGAGTGTGAGTCTCATTCTCTTGCTACAAATTCAAAATTCACGTCACCCTCAAGACAGCGAAAAGCGTGTCATTGAGCCAGCAAGCAGAGAAGGTAGAGCAGTCCACACGTGTTTAGAAGAACGTCATCCACAAGACGTCCAACCAAGGTGAAGGGATATACAATAAAATATCTAAAGGTGATCAAGGCTTGATGCGTTCACACGGTCATGTAGACCGTTAGATTTACCGCTTAGTCGATAATTCACAAACCGTTAGGTTTTATCTAATCTTTAGAATCCGATGCGCTTAATATTAATTTCTTAAATTTCAATTAACGAACAATTAACTGACGTGCTTTGTCGAACCCGACAACTCACACTAAAACTCGCCTCAAATTGGAGTTGCTCTATCGGTTAAACCATTTTAAGTTTTTAACGTCCTACTATTATGTTTTCACCAACTCTGCAAGACATCCACGAATGGCGCATAATGATTTAATGATGCATTTAGAGGTATTTGAGAATTACTATCCTTGTATTGATTTAGGCTGCCATATTAAGCACCATGCAGCTCACTAACTTTGAATTTGAATACATTATCGCCCTGTGATTTGATAAGAAAACTTTCGCATTGAAACATTAAGTTGGTTATGCTTGTTGAAGCGAAATCTTAAAGAAAAGATGTGGTCGTGAAAAAAAATGATCATCTTCATTAATTGAATGCACCACCTTAAACTGCAAGAGGGTAATATAAAAATTCAAAACTAGTCTCATATGTATAGGGGGTGACATTTTTTGTCCCAACGAAATCCAAAAAATATTAATAGTCCCGCAGCTTTTAGAAAATGATCAAAGGTAGACTTTTTTCAATTTTCTTGCCCACGTCGCACACACGTGGCCACATTCATCTGACGTGGCTGAGTACAATGTCAAGGGAAAAAATCAAAACTACTAGTCCCACAGGTTTTGGGAGGTGACATATTTTGTCCCAATGGAATCTGTAAAATATTAAATCGTCCTGCCACGTGTGTGCGACGTGGCATTACGGGCCGGAAAATTGAAAAAAAGTCCTACTTTTATCATTTTTTAAAAGTTGCATTGCTAGACTACTAATATTTTCTGGATTCCGTTGGGACAAAAAATGTCACCTCCCTATACCTGAAATTTTCCCTATGCTGTCACATAAACTCGAAACTAGCCTCGGGAAAAATTCAAAACTAGTCCCACAGGTATATGGGGGTGACAATTTTGGTCCCAACGGAATGCAAAAAATACAAATAGTCCCACAACTTTTAAAAAATGATCAAAAGCAGGACTTTTTGCCGGATTTTACTGCTTCCGGCCCGGAATGCCACGTGGCGCACACGTGGCATATTTTGTTGCATATTCTATGCATACTTGTGGGACCAAAAATGTCACCTTCCTATACCTGTGGGACCAAAAATGTCACCTCCCTATACCTGTGGGACTAGTTTTGATTTTTTTCATATCCACATCGGATGCCAGCGTGTAAAAAATATATGCCACGTGTGCGCCACGTGGCATTCCGGGCCGGAAACAGTCAAATCCGACAAAAAGTCATACTTTTGATCATTTTTTAAAAGTTGTGGGACTATTTGTATTTTTTGCATTCCGTTGGGACAAAAAATGTCACCTTCCTATACCTGTGGGACTAATTTTGAATTTTTCCCAACTAGCCTCTGCACATTCTATTTATTGCTCCTCGCAAGAGTCTAATGTATGTGTAAGATTTAGGAAATCGGGGAAAGAGAGTGTGATCCCATGCAGATGAAACGCACCATAAGAGGATGAGCCTACTTGCACAATAGTGAGCTTCCATCCTAAAACCAATGGTGATAGGAGGAGTAACCCACTAGACATATAAGCTAGTTTCAATTTTTCTATAGAATCAATGTGGGACAATTCACAAGTGATACTCCAAAAGCATGTCTAAGATGAAAGAAATGGTAAACCTATCACAACCTTACAACTCATTAATGAAGAGACAAAACAATCTAAGCTATAATACATGAGTTAACTGAAGCAAGTGTGTATTAAAAATAAGTGTAGTTACCTTTGTTTAGATAATCTATCAGCCATGATCAGGAAAAAAAAAAAAAGATATAAAAGAGCTACTTAATTAACAAATCCAAGTGTTGTTGAATTTGTTTTTCATCAGTTTCAGTTTTGGGTTTGTGTAGTTAGATTACTGTCGTTGAGTATGTTTTTATTCTAGCTTTGTTAGTGTTGGGTTTTTAGACAGTTTTTTCTGTCCTGTTCTTTCACTTTTTCAGTTGTTAGTTGTTCCATACAGCTAGGAGTTGTGTATTATGTATTCGCACGTTTATGTACTTTGATTTATAATATTATCTATCGTTTGAAAAAAAAAAAAAATAAAAAAATCCAAGTTCACATAGGATTCCAAGCTTTTGCAATAAAAGATTTTTTAAGTGGTTTTTTCATTGACCTCCTCACTGGCTGGACATGCCCTTTTTTGTGTGTTAATTGAGAAAGTGAAAAGGGGGAAAGATAAGTTTGGTCAAAAAGTAACCGCGGATCATTTTACTGACTGATATAACCCATAACTATTATTTAGCTTTTAAGGAGATTCTTTGCCTTCCTTTAACAAGGCTTTATTAAATTGCCCCCTCATGTGATTTTGTTAAGGAAATAAGTCAAATACTTGCATTTAGTCAGGTCATCTACCTCACTTATCTTTTTTTTTTTTATTTTTTTTAATGCTTTTGTTATATCCACTTCAATAATAACAAAATGTATGCAAACATATGGTTTAAGCTTGTTCATGTTATATTCTAATCGACTATTGAAAGTGTTGATTGCAATTAATATTAGAAATAATCGTGACCAGAATTTGTTCGAAATTAGCCGGAGAAAAAGAATTTTATGACTTTTTCTTTTCATAATTAATGTTCAAAGTGTCTTTACCAAAGGGGGTGCTTTCTATTTAGTGGATATATAGTGGAGACGAGATTGCGGTCACGTTTCTAGAGAAATATCTGATCCGAATTTATATTATTTATTTTCAATTATTAATGATTCTCTTATTATTTTTTCCTTAGTTTATATTATCAGGTTGGTAAGTAAATAAATATTTGGCCTAACTTGTTAATCAAGATAAGTATGTTAGAAGACTTGGAACTCTATATATATTGTTCTTCTTTCTCTTTGGTCGATCAGCCAATAAAAAAATATTAAGAATCTTGTGAGTTTTTACTCATCTTATGCCCATTCGTATAAAACGCTACATCAGTTAGTATAAACAGTCAGCACGATTCACAATGTCATCGCGACATCAAGATGCAGCAAACTACCGACATGACCCCGTCATCACTTATCGGTTCCAGCAGATAGATGACAGATTCCAGTAGATGGACGATCGATTTGCAGATCTTTCGACGGGGATCGAGGAATCGGGTCTCGCTCTTCATACCATGGTGTAGGGTGCGCACAAGAAAACCGCGATGCCAGCGGTCGGGGCAGGCGCAGAGGCTTTCACAACGGACATGGAAGATGTGGCTTCGGCAGCGCACCACGCCGACGTTCGCCTAAGCCGCCGCCCGACGATTACGAGAGTGAGGAAACCGCCTCAGAAGTCAATTCTTTCGGCGACCATCAAGCACACCACGCCGAGGGCTTTGCCGAAGAAGGTTGTCGCGACTGGCGGCATCCAACCCCAGGTCACGGGGACTTCGACGAGCAGTGACGTATTGATCCATAGCGAGAGTTCGAGGGTGAGTCGCGCTGGGAGACCGAAATTCAAGTGGAGACCCTGGATTTCTCCTGCAAGCTTGATGCGGTCGAATTCCTCGATAGGTGTGCTGTCACCGAATCTGTGCTTGAGTTCAAGAATGTCCCAAATATCAGCGAGTCACGCTCGTCTCGACTCGGCTTCATGGCCGAGCAAGGGCATGGTGGATACAACACAAAAGCGCGCGACATCGTCAGGGCAAGCCAAAGATCTCGACATGGACAATGTTTCGTAATCACTTAGAAGGTGAATTCTTGCCTTTTAATTATGCTCATTCAGGTTACAACAATTCCAAAATTCGAGGCAACGCATCGTTTGATTAATGATTACAAAGAGGAGTTTTATCGACTCCTCATGCGCGCGGATGTCCGTGAAAAGGCGGACCAAATTCTGTCGCGGTATGTGTGCGAGTTGTGTGTTTCTATCCAAGACACGCTCAATCAATTCATGTCGGATTCAGTTTCAGATGCACATCAACGGGCCATATTTGTCGAGCAATAGTCGATTCGTAGGGCGGGCCCATCCTTTATTTCTTTGTCACAGGCTGATGTAGTGATCGATGATACT
>CACSLK010015970.1:2345618-2357140 GCA_902706635.1 Striga hermonthica
CATGCCTTATCTTTTGTTGTATCTGATAATTTCTCAAGCCTCATGTTCTCCATGTTGTCTTTCCTTGGTTTGCGTGATAGTCATATGGCAAATGGCTGATTTGAATCTCATTGCTATCTATAAATAGGCTTCGGTACGAATGAAGAGAGACACACAGAAAAAGAGAGAAAAAGCGAGGAAAGAAATAGAAAGAGAAAGGAAATAAAAAATTTATGTCCAAATATCGGATATAAAAAAAAAATATCAAAAGAGAGATACAAGTGATATTTTTTTTTTTGTTTTAAGATATTTCTTTTATTTTTAAGTGCTCAATTCTCGACTCCGTTCCGTTCGCCGGAGCTCGTAAATCTGGTGTGCTACAGATTTAGAGACGTTTGCCGTTGTATCTTTGGGGAAGTTACGCCTTAACCGTTAGCAGCCACACGGGGCGTATTCTTCTTGCGGAAAGAGTTTTACTCGCCTCGGCTAAAATCTTTCCCTTTTTCAGTTGTAATTTATTTTTCAGTTCAATTGTAATTTTCTATTTTAGATTATTTGTAAGAACTGAAAATACATATCAGTTCGTAGGATTCCCGTGTATTTTACACCGAATTTCCAACAATTATAGCTTAGATTGTTTTGTCTCTTCATTAATGAGTTGTAAGGTTGTGATAGGTTTACCATTTCTTTCATCTTAGACATGCTTTTGGAGTATCACTTGTGAATTGTCTCACATTGATTTTATAGAAAAATTGGAACTAGCTTATATGTCTAGTGGGTTACTCCTCCTATCACCATTAGTTTTGAGATGGAACCTCACTATTGTGCAACTAGGTTCACCCTCTTATGGTGCGTTTCATTTGCATGTGACCGCACTCTTTTTTCCCGATTTTCTAAATCACATGCATTAGACTCTTGCGAGGAGCAATAAATAGAATGTGCAGAGGCTAGTTTTGAGTTTATGTGACAGTATAGGGAAAATTTCAAAACTAGTCTCACAAGTATAGTGGTTGACATTTTTTGTCCCAACGGAATCCAAGAAATATTAATAGTCACGCAGTTTTTGAAAAATGATTAAAAGTAGAACTTTTTTCAATTTTCCGGCCCGTAATGCCACGTCGCACACACGTGGCGGGACTATTTAATATTTTCTAGATTCCGTTGGGACAAAAAATGTCACCTCCCAAAACCTGTGGGATAGTTTTGATTTTTTTCCTTGGCATTGTACTCAGCCACGTCAGATAAATGTGGCCACGTGTGTGCGACGTGGCATTCCGGGCAGGAAAATTGGAAAAAGTCCTACTTTTGATTATTTTTTAAAAGCTGCGGGACTATTAATATTTTTTGGATTCCGTTGGAACAAAAAATGTCACGCCCTTTAACTGTGAGACTAGTTTTGAATTTTTATATTACCCTCTTGCGGTTTAAGGTTGTGCATTCAATTAATGAAGATGATCATTTTCTTTCACGACCACATATTTTCTTTAAGATTTCGCTACCACAAGCATAACCAACTTAATGTTTCAATGCGAAAGTTTTCTTATCAAATCACAGGGCGATCATGTATTCAAATTCAAAGTTAGTGAGCTGCATGGTGCTAAATATGGCAGCCTAAATCAACACAAGGATAGTAATTCTCAAATACCTCTCAATGCTTCGTTAAATCAATATGTGCCATTCGTGGATGTCTTGCGGAGTTGGTGAAAACATAATAGTAGGACGTTAAAAACTTAAAATGGTTTAACCGATAGAGCAACTGCAACTTGAGGCAAGTGTTAGTGTGGGTTGTCGGGTTCGACAAAGCACGTCAGTTAATTGTTCGTTAATAGAAAATTTAAGAAATTAATATTAAGCGCATCGGATTCTAAAGTTTAGATAAAACCTAACGGTTTGTGAATTATCGACTAAGAGGTAAATCTCACGGTCTACATGACCGTGTGAACGCATCAAGCCTTGATCACCTTTAGATCTTCTATTGTATAATCCTTCACCATGGTTGGACGTTGTGTGGGTGACGTTCTTCTAAACACGTGTGGACTGCTCTACCTTCTCTGCTTGCTGGCTCAATGACACGTTTTTCTCTGTAGCAAGAGAATGAGACCCACACACATAGTTTATTTATAAGCAGATATCTTAAAAAGGTTAGAGTTAAGTCTTCTGATACAAGTACTTGGGTTATGGAGCATGGTACTCCTTAGCTCATCAATAATAAATCAATTCATTAATTATTTATTATTGCACTTCATTTTCCAAACCCAAATTATTTGGGCTTCACTATACACGATTTATCTCCACATATATAAGATATTTAAATATCCATTAATTAATTTAATTACTGATATTTAATTAAGTAAAAAATTTGATTTGTCTTAAATTAGTTCCACCCAACATCATTATTATGTCGGATAAAATCCACCTGTATGGTTGAAAAAATATTATATTTTTAACTCATTGCGGGGATGTTATCACTTTGACTCACTAAGACACAATACTGAATATAATCAACTGCAAACAATGTAAATAGTAATATTCCCAACTCAACGAGACTATTAACTTAACGAATAAGTATCACCCTTTATAAATTAAAGAAAAAAATAAAAACACATGTGCCCGTTATTATCATCCGAGTTTAGAGCACTGAGTGATATCTTGAGGTCTATTTTTTTACTAGGTTAGTATAAGGAATATTCTCATTCGTCGTCCTATTCAATACGCACAAAGTGCACTAGTATAATTTCTTAGTTAAGATAAAGTAACCAAAATTATACTACAACCATATAGATAGGTTTGTCCATATCTCGAATAAAACTTTATTTATATTATACAAAGAACCCATAATATTGATATGGGATAACTATAACAGGTCAAATGGACTAAAGAGGCAATCGAATCGAACTAGATCAGCCACCAGGTCGAACGAAGAATGAAGGCTCCACGGCTAGAAGGAGCCTCGGGTCGAAGAGAGTATTAGTGACGTAATAATACCTACAGGTCGAGTGGGAACCGCTGGAGGGCCCAGTGCAAGCTCGACATGAAAGAACATATGGTCGAAGGATTGACTTGGTAGGTTTAGCAGCGAGCTCGATGTCAACGATACTCTACCTCATGGTAATCGGGGTCAAGCGCCTAATGAAGATGATCAAAGGATAAGAAGGAATCTTATTGTAATTAATGTTGCACATGGCCTAGGACACGTGGAATTATTTGATTGGTCTACCCTCATTACAGTCTGGGGTAGTACGGGCAATTGGAGCAGCCAACTCATCATATTCAGGCAGCCTTCTAGAAGCAGACAACTCACTGTTATGAATAGGAGTGGGATGTTAAATTTTAGGGTTATATTTATGATTATACACTCTTATAGTGCACCTCATCTTCTTCAAGTTCTAACTAACCTTCAGAGGCTCTTCAGAAACCCCCTCTGGTGTGAGAGTCTGCAAGTTCACAGACGTTCAATCGGCGAACTATTCGAGATCCAAACATTTCCTGCTTTACAAGCCAGTCAGAGATCTTTGCGATACCATTTGGCACTGTATGTGGGACTTCGTTCAAAAAGAAGTGTTCACCATAGCCATGGTGGGAGAAGTCCTAATGAAGAACTTGGAACCAATATTCGATGATGCGTGGACGACCGCGCGTTCTTTGGATCTGGCCCTCCACTGGGCTTCTCTGGACCTTTTCAAACCCAAGTGACCCGATGCCTCGTCCTACAGTCTTAGGGAGCTCATCGGCAGTCCCTGTAGTTGTTGCAGGATCGAGACGGGCTCAAGAGGCTCGAACAACCCAAGGAGCGGGTGTTCAAAGTAGATCCAACTAGTACCAAGAAGAGTTGTGGTCTAAGTGATGGGGCTGCCGAGGATAGAGACGGAGCGAGCAGGCCAACTGTTGGTTACGTTATCAATAGAGGAGCTAGATCAATTGATATCGAACGCTCTGACGGTGGGAGATGTGCAACAAGCCACCCACCACACTTGTCAGGGCAACACTATACCAACCACGGTGGTAAGGGCACACTAGTAGGAAACAAAGGAGGATGAGTCAAGTTACAAAAGAGAAGGTGTACAGAGGGATCAAGCCTTGGAAACAATGGCAGAGCATTTGTGTCAATTACAGGAAAATGTCGATGGCAAGCCCCCTAGTCGAGCTCGAGGACATCCTTTCTTGAGAGAAATGTTGGAGGCATCATCGCCTAATAACTTTCAAAAGACCAGCTTGACATATGTTGTGTCGACCGACCCATCGAGGCGCTTGAGATCGTTCTTGCATGGGTATTCTGATCTCGTGAGTTACATGGTGTTTCTGTCGACTCTGGGAAAAAAGACACTAGATTGATTTCACCAGCTTCCCCTAGGGTCGATGAAGGACTTTGAGGGCTTTTCAAGCATGTTCTAGAATCATTAAGGAAAAATGTAGTTTCATACAACCAAGCGCACGTGGAAATTCCGCCGGCCTCAGATAATATAAGGAGTTTATGAGCTGGTCTTTGTCGACGCTCTCTTGCTTAGAATTTTGCTTGTACTTATGATGAGGTCTTGAAACAGTGCAAAACAATGTCAACATGCAGGAAATAGAGGAAAAATTTTCTAAGCTAGAGTAGTTGGCTCAACCTGAGCCTAAGAAGGATAGGGCTCACTCGCCCAGGCGCGATAATTAAGGGAGGTCAGAGAGAGGCCAAAGAGAAGGCTGGTGGAAAGATTTACCACTTCAATATGGTCATACACATCCCTAAAGACTCGAATAAGAGAAGTGCTCGAGGCGATTGAGCAGAAGATTGATGACCGAATTGTTCTTTGGCCCATGCCGCGGAGAGCAAGACTAAACCAACCAAAATCAAATCAATATTGTAGGTTCCACAAGGAATATGGCCACACAAGGGAGAATTACTGGCACCTGAATGAAGAGATTGAATGCCTGACTCGAGAAGACTGTTTGAAAGAATTTGTATATCATTATTGGGTTAAGAAGAGGGAGAAAAGGAAATGTCGAGAGGATACAGTAGAAAAGAGTGATGAAGATGAGGATGAGGATGGGGGAAATGAGGTGATAGAGGGGGTCGAAGAGGTGAGGGAAATAAAAGAGTTCAAGAGAGGGGTGTTGTAGATGGGGAGGAGGATATGGCCCCGACCAAGGATGGGGTCCTTTATGATTTCAGGAGGGCCAATCATTGATGCTTCAGAAAATGCCAAAAATGAGCATGCTCGAGCAGCAAAAAGAAGTGAGGGAGGTCAAAATCCCAACTCGAATGCCAGTAATTAATTTTCAGCTGAAGACGCAGAGGGGATTCACATATCACACAACCATGACTTGATGAATACGACAGAGGTAGCTGGTTATGATATGAAGAGGATGTTTATTGACACAGGGAGCTCGGTGGATGTTATGTTTTATGACCATCTCATATCGAGGTTGTGTTACCAAACAACGATTGCAGTGAATCAGAGGACTGCCAGAAGGTCAATTATGCCTAAGGAGGAGATTGTGGACATACCAAGTTGTTCCAGATCGAAGGAGGAGCAGTACACGCTTGACAAAGGAAAGATAAATTTAGACATTCAGCCGGGTGGAGAGATCAAGGAGATACAAATGATCACGGGTTGTGACGAGCATAAACTAAAAATCGGAAAGGAGCTTAGAGAGACCTTGAGGTTGAAAATCATCATCCTAATACAAGAGTTTGCAGATGTGTTTTTTTACACATTTGGGGAGTTATCGGATTGATACTTGTATAATGGAGCATATGTTGAATATAGAACTCAGTGTACGACTTATGGGGTTAGAAGAGGAGGCACCACGGAGTAGACATTGACTAAATAATTGAGCAGAAAGTGATAAACTATTGAAGGTGGGGCAAATGGTTGAAATCCAGTTTCCTGAGTGGCTGTCCAATGTAGAGATGGTATCCAATTCGGAGTGTAAATGAATGATATGCATTGATTTCATAAAATTGTAAATAGGCTTGCCCGAAAGACTTGTATCTGATGTCGCAGATCAACGAGCTGGTCAAATCCACGGCTAAGTGTGTGTTGGGATCGATGAAGATCTTGTTATGAACAAGTCACGAATCGAATAATCAACAATAAACCTATGCACAATGGATCTAAATGTTTAAACTTAAAAACTTATGGCTTAAAGGTTGTAGACTCATAAATATTGTAGATTTCCGCTGTTGAAGATCATCTGAGCTCTCTGAATCCGTGGGTAGCCAGATTAAGCCTTATCAAACGTCTCTAGTCACCAGGGATGTCACGCTAATCCATCGGGTCGCAGCGTGCTGCTTGCGGTCGTCGGAGAGGACGTGCGAGATGTTCGCGGGCTGCGTACGGGTCTAATGTGTCGCTTACTGCATGCTAGTCGTGTGTGGTGGTCACCGGGTTGTATCTCGACGAAGTGTTGCACGTGGTCTGATTCTGTGCGGCTAGTCTCCGCGGATACCTGGTAGCGTGCATTTGGTTCTGGCTAGTCTCCAGAGGTCTTCGTTACCTCAGGGACTTCTGCTATATTTCTCAACACCTCTTTGGTTGTCTCAGTGGAGCAACAAACTCGACGATAAAGCTTGGGGCATACTATGGCCGACTGGTTTTGTGCGTGAGGCGTGTGTATGAAGTGCCTAAAGGGATATAGCAGAGACCCTAAGGAGGTGATGTTGTGGGCTTCTTAAGTTATTGGGCCCAACTGTGGGTCGAGCCACTCCGCTCAATAACTTAATTATGTTTTGGTCCACTAACATAATATTATTGCACTCCCTTATAAACCCCGAATTATATTTGAGACTCCAATAATAATTACTTGAATTACCTACCCACTTTTCAGACTTAATGTTCATTAAGTAATTCGATTACTGATAGTCATGAATTAATCGACATCTTAAACCGAAGCTAGTACCACTCAAATCTATATTATTAAGCCGGAATATAATCCACTTGTATAGTTTAACATAATAATCCTTAAATTAACGCACATGGTGACCGTAAATATTCTAACAACACATCATACTTGCAGAACTATTACCCAAAACACGAAGACTATGGACCTAACATAATGGATCTCGCTTTTGGTGAATCAAAGTAATAGCCACTGCATAAACATTATTGTTAATATCTTATGGGTTAAGGGAACGCAATAATTAACTAAGGCCTAGTTTGTTTACGACGATCATTATAAAACGAACTGCTCATCTCTGCGATCCTGTCAATACATAAAACGTACTAGAGCAACTAATCAACCAAGATCAACTGTACGGTTGACACTACAACTGCCTGATGGTTTGTTCATTTTCATATAGGTTGTGAACTAATCACGTGCACGACCACTGTCAATGCTCCTTTCTCGATCTCCATGTACCTCAACTCAAATCCTTGCATCAGTCAACTAACATAACATATTGGGTACTGAGTCGTTCCTTCTTCTCTCAACACGATTGAGCTCACTTCAGCTGCTCCAATCAAAACATATAAGACCAAGTCCTCTCCCTACACCAGTTTAGCTAACAAAGAAAGATCAACCAAGATGACCTACAACTCCTCGAAGGCCTTTTGGGCCTCATCGGTCCATTAGAAATTTGAGCTCTGCTTTAAAACAAGAGAATGCTTTATTCGACCACCTTTGATATAAACCTGCCCAAGCGTGCTATTCGACCTGCTAGGATTTGTACCTCCTCCACGTTCTTTGGAGCCTGCATCTTTAAAGCAGCTCGAACTTTCTGGGGGTTTACCTCGATCCCCTTTTTTAGTCACCATACAGCCCAAGAATATCCCCAATTTCACCCCAAAAAAACACTTAGCAAGGTTCAACTTCATACTATATCTCCTCAATGTGCTGAATGTCTCTTTGAGATCATCAATATGGTCTGCTCGACTTTACTTTTCATCAACATATCGTCCATGTAAATTTTCATATTCTTGCCCAATTTTCCCTTAAAAGTTTTTTCGTCCAACCTTTGATACGTTGCACCAGCGTTTTTCAGGCTGAACGACAAGACCACATAATAGTATGTTCCTCAACTTTTTATGGAATTGACCCTTTTTCTATCCTCTTTGGCCAATGGAATATGATGATAACCTGAGAAGCGTCCATCAAACTAGTCGACCATGTGGTCAGTCTGTGGCAACTGATACAAGTCTTTCGGGCACACCTTGTTTAATTCTCTAAAATCAATGCACATCTTCCATTTACCCTTAGACTTGGATACCCTCACTATATTGGACACCACTCAGGACAGTGGATTTTGACCATAGGTCCCGCCTTCAATAGTTTATCTACTTCTTGCTCAATGATTTGGTACATTTCTGCTCCATGGTGCCTCATCTTTTGATGCACTTGTTGAACACTGAGGTCTATATTCAACATGTGCTCAATTATACTAGCATCAATCCCCGTCAGCTCCTTGGACGTGTAAGCAAACACATCAAGAAACTCTCGTATCAATGCAATGAGTCTACACCTCAAGGGCTCTCCTAACTCTTTTTCGATTCTAAACTTCCGCTCATCGCAATCTCAATCTTCTGTATCTCTTCGATCTCTCCACATGGATGAATATCCACCTTTTGCTTTCTTTGTCAAGCTTACACAGCTCTTTAATCAACCTGGAACTACTTGGTCTGCCCACAATCCTCTCCTTAGGCATAACCAACCTTTTGTCATTCCTCCAATTCACGTCAACCATTGATTGGTAACACGACCCTGACGTGAGTTGGTCGCCCGTGACCTCACAAACTTTCTCCCCTACTGGATACTTGATTGGCATGTGGTATGTCAACAACACTTCCTGAAAAGCATTCAAGCTCGTCCATCTGAGAATAATATTGTATGACGACTCTGCTCCAACCACCATGAATCTCACCATCTTGACCTTCCAGGTCGAACCTGTCCCTATGCCACCAGCAAAGTGACCTCCCTCATGGGACGACCTCACTGCCATTGAAACCATAAAAGATGTCATAACCTCCTTCATCTCCAAGTCCAAATTCAGCTATCTAAAGCAATCATAAAACATAACATCCACTGAGCTCCCTTTGTCAATAAAAATCCTTTTCACATCATAACTGACTACCTCCGCCGTAATAACGAAGGCATCATCGTGGGGTATATGAATACCCTCTGTGTCCTAAGCTCGAAAACTAATTACTGACATTCGAGCTCTGATTCCAACCTCCTCTCACTTTTTCTTTGATTCTTGAGCATGCTTCTTTCTGGAATTGTTTGAATCACCATCAGTTGGTCCTCTTGAAATCATATAAATAACCCCCTTTTTGATTGGGGCTATATGCTTCTCAACATCTCGACCATCCCTATCTCGACCTCTCATATTTCCCCTACCTCTTTGACCCCATATGTCATCTCTTTCCTCCATATCCTCATCCTCATCCTTATCACTTTTTTTCACTAAATCCTCTCGACACCTTCCTTTCTCATTCTTCTTAACCCTACATGATATACAAATTCTTTCAAATGGTCTGCTCGAATCAGGCGTATAATCTCGTCCTTCAGGTCCCTGCAATTTTCTGTTGTGTGGCCATAATCCTTCTGAAACCTGCAGTATCGACTTGATTTTGGTTGGGTTGATCCTTCTCTCCGCGATCTGAGCCAAGTAACCGCTCGGTCATCAATCTTCTGCTCGATCTCCTTGAGCACTTCACCCATTCGAGACCTAAGGGGTTTATACTTACCATATCTCTAACCATAATAAAAAATATATAAAATAAAATATCACGTTAAATATACATAATGAAAAAAATATATACAAGGTACAAAAATAAATGAGTAAAACAACAGAGTATGAAATTGATATGAGATATAAAGTCGTGAAAATGAAAGAGAGTATGAAGAGTCACATAAGTCCAGCAAACTCTCACCAATTTGATGAGAATTATGTTAGGACTTTGTCTTTATAATTTTGTTAAAATGGTCTCTAAAACTCTCACAATTTATAAAGCCTCACAAAGTCTTCCTACTTTGAATACTGGATGACTTATAGAAACTTCCAAAAAATTTTAATTGAATAGTTTGAGATTTTTAGTGACTTATATAAAAGTGTTAAAAGTCAATTGAATACATGTAGACTTTTTATATGTCTCTGAAAGTTTTAATTGAATACACAAGGACTTTAAAAGTCTTTAAAAGTTCAAAATTGAACACATCTCCCCTACATTATTGGTTTAATCAATTCCTAGGTTGGGGAATAATGCTTATTTGACTTCAAGAAGCTGAAATGTCATTGGAGATGATGAAATTGATGAACTTGCTTTCCGGATGGTTGTGACCTCTATCGGTTCTCTCTATAAGATATAGAATTTTTTACCAGAAAATTGAAAAAGAATTAAGGTGTGGAAAAAAAAAGACACAAACAAATGAGAGTGGACCAAAATAAAAACCTCGTATTCAGTGAATACGTTTTACCATTTTTTAATTGTAAAACGTATTCATTGAATACGTTTTCTTTTGTAAAGAAATCTGAAAAAACGTATTTAAGGAATACGTTTTCTACACAAATTGTATGGAAAACGTATTCCTTAGAATACGTGCTTTTTATTGCTTTCCACTCCCTTTTTTTCTTTTTTTCTTTTTTTTTTGTCCACCTGTTTTTTTATTTTTTTAATATATAAATTGCTCATAAGATATATGAGGTATTACAAATTATGATGAGTAACGTTAAGTCGTTTTTTACATAATTTATGTTAATAACACGTGTTAATATTTTTTTTTCTTTTTTTGATGATCTTATATTAAGAAAATTAATAATTGGATATGTACCGTGCACGATTGAGTCCATAATTGATGAATGGTAGCACTGAAAATCATTATCGCATGTCGATTTATTTCTTAAAAAACCAATTTTCATGGTCAGTTATACGTTGTTGTCTTCAGTGTCATCAACCGAATAGTTTGGAAATATTAGTGTGTGTGTGGTGATTATGGCTATACAATAAATCAATCCTAAAACGTGTACAATGATATATTCAATAATTTATCATTTTTAGTTTGTTTGTTACCTGTTTATTTTTGCTCATATAAAAAGGTCTATAAGTATAAATATCGAATATGTTAAAAGTAAAAAAAGTATATATCAACACCCGCATCGCACGAGTCGCGACTAGTAATTAATATAAAAATACGAAATCTTACCGTAACGGGACTTTAGTTATCCCATAATTGATCACTAAAGTTGATAATAAGCCGTTTCTAGACAATTTTAGATGATTGCTTAATAAATTGATTTATTATAGTTATTGATTAAAGATAATTTACCACTATAATATGATTGGGGATAATATTCAATCTATAATAAAATTAAAAAATAATTATATACACAAAAAGTAAATAAAAGATGTAAAAATAATAAAATAGAATCATCATCATAAAAGAAAAAGAGAAAAAATTTGAAGGAACCGTGTTCATCAAATAATGAAATAGTTGTATTTTCTCAATCTAATAAAACAAAGGTTCTGAAATATTAAATTTCATAAACCCACAAAAAAAATATATCCTTTTTATAATTATGAAGGATTAAAAAGAAAAAGAATCAAATTATCCCCCACTTAAAAAAA
>CACSLK010015970.1:2357150-2376648 GCA_902706635.1 Striga hermonthica
AAAAAAAAAAAAAAAAAAAAAAATCTAGTGCAATACCATGCAATGCACGAGCTAGTTTTATTAAGGTAAACATCTAGATTTGGATGATTGGATGATTGGAAGAACATAAAACGCATGTATTGGAATAAACAAAATGTAACTTATATATTATTAAACACATCCTTATATACAACATTATTTGTTTGGCCTTTTGATAAACGTTTATTGCCGCCTATTAAGTTTTTCAAACACTTAAGATCCGTAGCGTGTGAAACATATATAAAGCTGGCCGTGAAGGTATATATATTAGGATTCTAGACAGTCTTAAATAAATCATTTACATTATTTAGCAGGATATATCTTACATTATTTATACTGGTTTTATAAAGATTGCTTAGCCAAATATAATGGAGATCGTAAAACGTCTTTCTTGATAATCTATAGTTAATTCGAATTTTATATTGCCAAAAAAAAAATCCACAAATAATAGTAGTTTAATAGGAAGTTCATTTATATGAAAATATGTGATTGGTTGAGCCCCAGAGTTGTTGTTTGGCTGAGACTCGAGCCCCCTTATGTTAAGCTAAACACTAACGATTTATTTGACCGACTTACCGGAGCTGCCGGAGGTGGGGGCCTGATCAGGGACTATAGAAGTGCTCTTATTACCGCTTTCCATTCCCCTCTTTAGGCCTCCTCGAGCTAGGACACGGAGGTTCAGACGCTTCAGATCGGTCTGCAGATTGCCGCCTCGATCTCCTCTCATATTTGGATAGAGTTGGACGCTGCTGCTTCATTACACTCTTGACCTCTTGCCATCAGGGCCCGTGGCAGATTCAACATCCTCTCATGCGTATCAGAGCTACACTTCAATTCGCTATCAGATCCCGCACATTTTCCGCGAGGGGAATCGACCTGCTGACTTCATTGCTGGTATTGGGGCATCCACCACCCAGAGGCGCATCCTCCATCTGACGATACCCCTCTTCGCCTCCGTACCCTTATACGGATGGACCAGATGGGATACCCCTCATTCAGATTTGAATAGCGGTACACACCTGTTTATGTCTTCGGCATTCCGTGGAGCGGACTTTTTGCCTGGACTTTTCCCGGACAAGATCTGACACCTTTTGTGTTTCTTGTTGCTTGATATCTTTTTTCTTGTTCCTTATTTGTTTTCGTTTGACTTGATGTATATGGGACACTGTTCTTGTAGACTGTGACCTTTTCAGCCCATTAGGGTCTTGTTTATATACAGGTTGGGGGTCCGGCCTTAACCCCCACCTCCTTTTGGGGTGTTGTTCTGTTAAAGAAAAATATATGTGATTATATTTTTTCTAATTGAAAATTTTCATTCAACCCGATATTTAGTTCAATCAGATTTTTTGAATAAAAAATGAAAAAGAATTTTGATTTTTAGAAAATCGTAAACATTAGCCTAAATCTACTAAAATAAAATCAATAATACCCATCAATTTTGGGTGCATTTAAGGTTGATCGATTTTTGGGGTTAATAAATTAAAAAAATTTAAAACTACCGGCATGCATTAAATGTGGACCGATTTTATGGCAAATATATGATAAGGGAAATTTTAAATTTGAAATGAGACATTATTTTCAATCAGAATTTTTTGAATAAAAAATGAGAATGTATTTTGATTTCTATTTAAATGAGAATGAATTTTGATATTTGAAATTTGCCAAAATTAAATCAACAAAACTCACCAATTTAAGGTGCATTTATGGATGACAGATCGATTTTGGGTTAAATTAAATGAAAATTAAAAAACTGTTGAAAATCGAATGAATCAAATGTTGAATGACTTTTTTTGTTAATATTTTTGATAAATAGATTGTCTCTTTATATATAGATAAATACTTAATACACTTTTATAATAGCGTATACAACAATGTGCAGAATCTAATATAAGTACAACAGGCTGCAGGCCTATCCATATGAATTCATATTTATGTACACCATTAATATGTACAAAATATATTATATACAATAGAACATTCTAGAATCTTGAATTAAAGACGTTTCATTCTGTAGTTTTTTTTCAATTGCTTAATTCAATTAGTTTCTCAAGAGAGTTGATTAATTACTAATTTGTAAAATTGGCCAAATAATTTTAATTTCCATATTCCTCGTGGGAATTTTTGATTTCTTTAAAAATCAAAAAAAAAAAAAACAAGTGGACAATTAAAAAAAAAAATGGAACAAAATCAAACACACGTATTCCGAGAATACGTTTTTAAATGCTTTTAATTGTAAAACGTATTCTGATAATACGTTTGCCGTGTAAAAATGTGTTACCATAATACGTATTTTGAAAGAATGATTAAAAACTTAATTAACATAATTAAATTAAGTGAAAACGCATAACCGAAATACGTTTTAAGTTAACCCGTATAATATGAATACGTTTTACAATAAAAAAAATAAATAATTTTTTTTTTAATTATAAAAACGCATTCTGTAAATGCGTTTTTAAAATAAAAATAATCTTATAATTTTTATAAATAAAAAATTTTCGGGAAAAAATATTTTCAATTATAAAACGTATTTGGATAATACGTTTGCGTTGAAAAAATCAATTTTCCCCTAAATTCAATTTTGCCCTAATTCAATTTGAATATAAACCGTATTCCAGGAATACGGTTTTGGAATAAAATAAAACAAAACGTATTTGGATAATACGTTTGCATTTTTTTTTTTTCCGGAACGATAGAAGGATCTATTAACTGAAAGAAATCAAGATACAAAGTTTAGATACACAAAGAGCAAACATGAGAGGCACATCAAAAGATGGCCTAGAGCCTCAACAACAACCAACCTAGAACAAAAGGAAAACCAGAAAATACAAAGGAAAAGCAAATCAACCACTGCCTAAAAGCCTAGTCAAATGCTAATCCAAGAAAACATAAAACAGAAACCCAAACAAAGAGGGACAAAAACTAAAGATAACTAAGCTGCAGCCTGGAAGTCCCTCCAATCAGACATTGCTGCTTTAATGACAATGTGAGGAGGGGGTATAGAGTGCTGAAAAATCCAGTGATTCCTAGTCTTCCAGAGCCACCAAAGGAGGTAAGTGGACAACTGGATCCTCTCCTCAGCCAAGTCTGAGTGATCAATGCTGCAAATGGCTTGCCACCATGTTCTGAATGAGTTTCTGCACTGAGAGAGGCCTGGCCATGAAACTGGTGCAAGATTCCAGATTGTACAAGCTCTAGAGCATTGAAGGAGTGCATGCTCAACTGTTTCAGGGGCTTCTCCACAACATCTGCATATCACATCAATGTCCAATCCTCTTTTATTCAAATTGACAAGAACAGGTAAAGCTCCAGTTAGACATTTCCAGATAAAGATTTTAATTTTTGAGAGAACTTTCAGAGACCAAGTTCTTTTGAGAGTGAGGGGCCATGGATTAGGAGATGAGTTGCTTTCAGGCATATCCAATACTCTGACTTTCTGAGCAACCAAGGCAGCATATGTGTTGGCTACTGAAAATCTCCCTTTCTTGTCCAAGGCCCAGTAATGTCTGTCAGGCAAGTCAGCTCTCAAGGTTTTGATTTTCAAGATTGCAGCACTGTCTGATTCATTAAAAATTTGTTTCACTAGCCATTCATTCCAGTAAGAGCCATCAATCTGCAGCAAATCCTTAACAAAAATGAGGTGATCCCTAGCAATTTCAAGCATTTCTGGGGCAGGTTTCAATAAGGTAGGAACCCAATTGCAATCAGAAATTCTAGTGGAGGCTCCATTTCTAATCTCAGTTCTCAGCCATTTTGTAAAGGAAGGCAAAACATCAAGCCAGCAGTTCCATAGCCAGGAGCTTGTGTTGGATCTAGTAGCATGAAATATAGATGAGTTGGGAAAGTACCTTTCCTTCAGAACTCTGCTTACAAGAAGGTTTGGCTGGCTTGTGATTCTCCAGAGTTGTTTGCAGATAAGAGCTTCATTGAAGAGTTTGATATCTAAGAGGCCTAGAGCTCCATTCAGCTTGGGAATAGCAACTTTGTCCCAACTCTTCCAATGTATGCCTCTGGATTCTTCAGAATTAGAACACCACCAGAACCTTGCACACAAACTAGAAATAGCAGAACAGATGGAAGCAGGTAACTTGAAGCAGGACATGGTAAATATAGGTAAGGCTTGCAGCACTGCTTTCATCAATACTAATTTACCAGCAGAAGATAAGAGTTTGGCCTTCCAGCTTTGCAGTTTGCCCTGAATTGCTTCCAGAAGACATGCAAAAACTTCTTTTTTTGATCTCCCAATGCCCAAGGGAAGTCCAAGATATCTTGTGGACCTGTGAGATTGAATGCCTTGAAGAGCAGAGCAGACATTGGATTGGATTATCATGGGAGTGTTTCTGCTGAAGAATATAGCAGATTTTTGCAGGTTAACAGCTTGCCCAGTGAATAGTTTGTATCTGCTCAAAATGTCCATAAGGATATGTGCTTGATCAACTCCAACCTTACAGAATAGTAGAGAATCATCGACAAACAACAGATGGGAGATAGCAGGACCATTTTGAGACAGTTTTAGCTCTTTAAGATTACCAGAAGAACAGGCTTCCAAGATCAAAGCAGTGAGGAGTTCTGAAATGATTAAAAACAAATAAGGGGAGATAGGATCCCCTTGCCTGACTCCTCTGGAGGGTTTAATGTAACCACTGACTTCACCATTGATTTTAAATGAGATAGATGTAGTAGTGATGCAAGCCATGATTAGTTTAACAAAATCAGCATGAAACCCCATTTGAATCATTATCTTTTTGATACTAAGCCATTCAACCCTGTCAAATGCTTTCACTAGATCAAGCTTAAGTGCCATAAAGAAATTTTTGCCAGAAGAGTGCCTGTTGAGAAAATGAAAAGCTTCTTGTGCCACAATAACATTATCCAGTAATTGCCTCCCTTTAATGAATGCAGATTGTTGATCACTTATGCAATCCTTCAGACAAGATTGTAATCTCAAAGCAAGGATTTTAGAGATTACCTTGTAAACAATCGAGCACAGACTGATTGGCCTAAATTGGCTTAAAGAGTCAGGAGATGCACACTTGGGAATTAGGGACAGGATAGTATGGTTCCAATATTGCAGAAGTTGCCCTGAGCTGAAGAAACTGATCACTGCAGCCACCAAGTCAGCATGAATTAAAGACCATAGATGTTGATAAAAGAAGGCAGTCATACCTTCTTCATCTGGAGACTTATCTGGGGGAAGACTGAAAAGAGCAGTTTTCACTTCTTCTTCCTCGACTGGTAGCATAAGAGAAGTATTCATATCAGAGGTGATTGATCTAGGGATCAGATGAAGTACTGAGTCACCTCCCCATGAGCCTTCAGAGCAGAACAGATTAGAGTAAAAATCAGAGATGTGGGATTGAATTGCAGACTGGGATGTGAGCTCTTCACCTCTGGAAGACACTAGTCTGGATATTGCATTCTTCCTCCTTCTCTGTAATGTGTAGGCATGAAAAAATTTGGAGTTAGAATCTCCATGTTTGAGCCAATTCAATCTCACCTTCTGGTTCCAGTAAAGCTCTTCTTGGTGATGGGCCTTTTGAAGAACAATTCTGGTGTTGTTCCAGTCATCCCAGTTGTTGGCTATGTTCTGTGCTCTCAGATCTTCCAGCTTCTGAGTGAGAGATGCTATGATAAGCTGATTTTGAGTATGAAATTTGGAGCTTCAGATTAAGAGTGCAGTTCTGGTGTTTTTGACTTTCTCTTTGAGTTTAAAAAAGGGGGTGCCTGAAACTGGAATCCTCCAAGCAGCAGACACTACCTCCAAGAATCCTTCCTTGCCCACCCAACGTTTGTCAAAATGAAATCTTTTTGGTTTTCTGTCTTTTTGAGAGCCAGCATCCACCAAGAGAATAGAGTGATCAGAGGAACTAGTAGCTTTGTTCAAAACTGTGGCATTAGGAAAAGCTTGATGCCAATCCAGGGAGCCAAAAGCTCTGTCTAGCCTTTCCTCTACTAGGCCTTCAGTTGTTCTGTTGTTACACCAAGTAAACTGATGTCCCAGCATTTTAATTTCCTCCATATCCATGTTTCTGATGAAAGAGTTAAAGCCCAAGAAGCTACCATAGGGTCTAGGATTACCTCCCACTTTCTCCACATTGGAACAGAGATCGTTCCAATCTCCTGATACAAACCATAAGTCTCCCCAACCAGTCTTTGCAGCTTCAAGATCAGCCCACTGAGATGTCCTAACAGATTTGTTGGTACTGAGATACACAAATATTCCCCATTGAGGTTCAAAATTTGCTAGTTGGAAGTGGATAGCAATGTAAAAAGAAGTAGACTGAATGTGAAGAATTGAGACAGATGGTTCCCATAATAATAAGAGACCTCCCCCTTGACCTTGAGGATCCACCAAGGAAAATCGATCCTCAAAGCCTAATTTTTTACAGATGGTTTTAACAAAAGCATTTGGTTTTTTAGTTTCTGACAGAAAAATAAAAACTGGGTGATGAGATCTAATAATCCCTCTGATTTGGGAAACTGTAGAGGGCCCACCCAGCCCTCTACAGTTCCACACCGCAGCTAACATTGGGAACTCGGGTGCCAATCGAGGCTGGCCACCACCACCTTATCAGATGAAGCTTTTGACTTTTTCATGGCTGAACCCTGAGAATTCTGCTCCTCATCCTCCATTGATTCATAGGGTTGATCTGGTTTGTCTCTTTTGCCTATCAACAATTGGTCTGTCTGAGAGGGATTATCAATAAGCCTCTGCAGCCTGCCCATCTTATTCCCCGTTCTTTTCCAGGTTGTTATTTTGCCTTTGCCTTTGTCAGACACCTGGGAATGGGGAGCCACAAAAGTAGATAATGGTCCAGCTTCAAGATCCATAGCATTAATTTGCTCCTCACTAGCAGATATTGGCTTTGACACCTCTGGTGATTTGTGCATTGCGATGGGGGAGCCAGTAGATGAGCCCATTACAGATGACTTAATAGTAGGAGTGGAATCTGCTGCATGTATGATGATTTGATTCCTGGGAGTTGATTGTCCGGTTGTCTCTGGATTCTGAGACGATTGCCCAGGAGAGGAGGGTTGCTGAGAATTGCGGGGACTTTGAGGTGGGCTTCTTGACCCAGAATTATGGTGATAATTACCGGTCCATAACTTTCCTTCAGGGACCTTAAGCCAATCGCCATATTGGCCTTCTTTGAGATTACCTGACTTGATGTCATCAACTTTCTTTAAGCATCCTTTCTCTAGATGCCCAATGTGTCCGCAGTAGTGACACAGATGTCTTAGTTTTTCATATTTGAAACTAATAGTAACCACATCCTCACCAAGTCTAACTTTAGAGCATCTGGGGATTGGTTCGGTTAAATCCAATGTAACCAGTAGACGTAGAAATTTCCCACCGTGATTACCAAAGCTAGTAATAACCACATTGTCTACGCCTTTGAAGACTTTCCCAATTTTAATCCCGACCTCTGTGCTAAGCCAGTTCAACGGTATGTTAGCTACCTGGACCCATATGTTGAGTTCTTGGAAGCAGTGATGTTTGCTGTTTAGACCTTTCCTCCATTCGCGCAGAATCAGGTACTGGTTCTCAAAGGTCCAGTTAGTGCCATAGCTAACCCTTCTGAGATCCTCCATGCTCTGAAAGATGAATTGGAAGTAGTTGGTTTCGAGTTCTTTGACCTCCATCGGTTGAGAGAGACGCCATATTTGGTTCATGGAGCGCTTAATTCCAATCCAGCTAGCAGGTCTGTCGCCTATTATTTTTCCGAATAGACTGCGATGACATTCATCGGCACTGACACGGATATCTTCATTAGCAATATCTACTAGTAACTCTTCTCTTTCTGACAGAGAAAAATTTCCCATCCTCTGCGACAGGTCCTCGTCGTGGTGGGAGCTCGAAGCCCTAGCCATGGTGAATTATAAGAAAAACCCCAAATCAACGCTAATTAGGGTTACCGCAAAAACTGCGAAGAAACGAGGGCTGAGAACGCGAAATAGCGAGATGTGAGGAGAAGGAAACAGAGACAAGAAATGAGATCTGGCTATGGAAATGCTAAGAAGAAGGATCAATGATCAAAGCTCCCAACTAGAAGAATTCGGAATCGCTCCCAACTGGAAGAATTCGATCAACATTACGTTTGCATTGAAGAAATCAATTTTCCCCTAAATTCAATTTTGCCCTAATTCAATTTGAATATAAACCGTATTCCAGGAATACGGTTTTGCAATAAAATAAATAAAAAAAAAAAAAGAAAAACGTATTTGGATAATACGTTTGCGTTGAAAAAATCAATTTTCCCCTAAATTCAATTTTGCCCTAATTCAATTTGAATATAAACCGTATTCCAGGAATACGGTTTTGGCATAAAATAAAAAAAAAATGTATTCTGTAAATACGTTTTAATCTGTAGAAAAAAAATGGCATTTATTTTTTAAACGAAATAAACCGGAACTTGTTCAATATGTCATACGAAATAAACTTGTTCAACCAATCACAACCAAATAAACCTGCTCAACCAACTAATACCAATCAATTCACCAAATAATAATCCAACATAATATAAAAAACGATGAACTGCAATAATTTATTAAAAAACACTACATACCAAAAAGGTCAAAATAAAGTTTATACATACAAAACAATCCGTTTTTCATTCAAACATAAACTAACACAAACTAACTACGAAGGAGTAAAGGGATCCCTAGGTTTGCGCAATCGAGACCCCTTCCGAACCTTTGGTCGTGAAGAAGACGAGGGTGTAAGGGTGATAGGTCGAAAAATGTGCGCGTTTTATATATTTAAGAGTGTATTTTTATATATTTAATTTATTCGCACGTTTATATTTTTCGACTTATTTATTATTTGAATGGATTCATATACATTGACATTTTTATGTTTATTTTCAGCATACTGGAGTATTTATTTTGAAGACTTACGCAGTCGAAAGTAACACGGTCGAGGACTCATTGGAAGGCCCATTAATTTGGGAGGGTTTTTTTCTAACTAAAGAAATAAAAATGAAAAGAAAGTGGATTTGCTTGGAAATAAAAAGAAAGGACCGCAACTTGAAACTGGGATCAAAGAGGAATTATTTTCCTGTAGGACACTTACCTAAGGATTCACGCCACATAACATTAGACATTGGAATTTTTTTTGGAGGTGGGGTCGTACAGAGAAGAGCCGAAACACGCACAGAAGAGTACCGCAGACAGGAGCGCGCGTACATAGCCGGATAGAGAGCACATCACACGCGGAGGGAAGCCGCGCACACGAGGGAGATCTTTGTTCTCTCTTTTATCCAACTTTTATTTATTTTTATTAGTATGCTAGAGTAGATTTTTATCCAGTTTTAGGAGATGTTTGAACCCTAACTTCGGTTTGTCTATGAATTGAAGGATTTATTTTTATCGTTTGTTAATTGAGACGCCGTATTTATTTTTGTTGATGAGTTGATTTACGTTATCTATGTTTAATGTTTATAAATTATGATGTTTGATTTAGTCTGGCCAGCTACGTTGAATGTTCATAGTTTAATTGCTAGATTCATGACTTTAATCCGTAATTGTTATTGTCTTGTTTCGTTAGTAGTAAACTAGGGGTCGTGCATCTCTAGGGTAGCGTGAACATAAGTTAAATGGTCCGAGCTTGTGCGTCCATTGCTTAGACTGATCTATTTTCCTAGTAATTAATGCTGCTAGTGCATTAAATCTAGAGAGCTTATTCTAGGTTGTCAACTAGTTAGGTTTAGTCGAAGAGCTTATTTCGATTAAATATTCAGTAAGGGAAAATTCGGTTAACAGAACTTGTTGTTAGCTAGGGTCGGTAATTCATTAACAATTTAAAGAAGGCGTTGAAATTGATTAACGGTAAATTTAGATTGGGTGATAATTGAACCGAAAATTGGACTTCTCTTATTTTATTTGATTTTTATTTGATTTTATTATTTTTATTTTTATCAATCCAATCCCCCCCGTTTACTCGCTTTCTTAGATTTAGTTCGATTAATACGAAACTGTCACAATTTAATTCCTGCTCCTCGTGGGATCGACCCTTACTCGCCACTACTACTAGTTAGTAGAGGTTAGTTGAGGACATTTTATAAATTCAAATTTGCCGCGTCGCGACGCGCGGTCAAAGGGTCTGTGTGAGATCTTCGGGATCCGACTCATTCTCTTCATTTGAGTCTTCTTCATCATCTGAGTCTTCTTCACCTGTGTAATTAATTTAGTAAAAAAAATCACAAATTGACTTGAGAAAAATTAAAAAGTCAAAAATAAAAGTAAAAAAAAAATTATCTTTCTGTTAAGTAAATAAATCTCACGTTGTTCAGGCTCAGGATTCTCAGGTTCTTCAGGCTCTGGGGACGGTTGATTGGTTGGGGGGGCGAGATCTTCTACCCCCACCAATGTTGGGGGTGGGTCGATGTCTCGCGACGTGGGACTGTGTCCTCTGGGATGGAACGTACTCGTCTTGGGATAGAATTTGACTTGACTGCGCCGTTTGTGTAATAGGTTGGCCTCCAACAGTCAGATAACTATAGGCAAAGTTGTATGACTGTTGGAATGCGGTCTGCACCTCTGGATGTTGTGTAGGCATCAAGTGTTGAACACTCTCTATCGAGTTATAGATGCCATCCATGCCAGAAGACTGAAAATAAAATTAAAAGTAATTAGTATGAAACACAAAATAATAATAATAATAATAATAAAAAAAAAAAAAACCACAAATTATATACACTTACCCCGCACGCTAACCGCTCGGCAAATGGCTGATAGCCGCCTGCCTGTTGGAACGCCTGGTAATTACCAGGGTTAATGAGTAGTCTCACAGTCTTACTGTGAAACCAATCAATGTAACCCTGGTCTGGCTGCAGGAAGTCATACACAGGGGCAAGTGGGAGGAGATTTTTTTCTCTTTCTTCCCAGGTCAAGGTGAGTGGTGAATGATAGTCAGCCCAATCAAGGAATGCCCTCCCAGTCATTCCTTGGCTGGCGTGGTGTCTGGCCCAGTCTTGCTCACACGTAATGATCGGATCTTGGGGGATAGACTGGCGACACCCAAATTGTCGGAGTACTCTATCAGGCAAGTGTAGCTCACGTGTGCTCCAACAGAAGATCCACCCTCGGTACATTCAAAATTGTGGACTTTGTTGTAAAATATTTTTGCCGGAGTAGAATCGAAAGATTCGACACCGGGTCGTATCACGAGGAAGGTTAGCCGGATTATTTTGCACGAATATTCAATCACACGAAATGATAAAAGAAAGTCCTAAACACTCTAATTCAAGATTGAGAGTTTGATTTAACAACTACTAATTAGAAAGCAAGTAATTATGAAAGCAAGACAATCAATTCCAAACTCACAACTCAAACACAAATTTCAAAAGTTTAAAGGGACTAGGGTATCGGGGACAATCGTTTCCGGTTCTCAATGTATTTAGCGGGAATTAATTACTCGGCTAACAGAGTTAAAGACCAATTCATCTAGAAATTCATCCTCAATATCTCACGAAACAAGAGAATAAACATAAACGAACAATCATCAAGTCAATTAGCACATAGGCAATACGTCTCCGAACAAGCCTACTCTAAACGAGCCGAGGTCGATCGATTTTTCCCCTTTCAGTTCTAAAATCAATTAAATGAATTAGGATGGTGATCAATCATCTAACCCTAGGTTAAGCACAACTCGAAAAGATTGAGCAATTAATCATACACATAAACAAAATTGAACCGGATCGATTATCCCCTAACCCTAGCTATTCGATTAGCTACTCATCACAATATCAACACAAGCATTCACCATAAAAGAAGCCATCACATTCATGTATAAGATGAAAATAAAATCTTACGATTAATACCAAATCCAAAGTCGATGAAACAACGAGCAAACCGAATCCAAAGCTAGAAAATGAGTTTTTATCCTTCAAAATCCAATCCAAGATGAAAGATTCAAGGAAAGATGTGTTTGTGGTGAAAAACTATCAAAAACGAGGTCTGGGAATGAATAAAATCCGTCCCCCATTTGATCCCTTAAGCCTTTCCATTTGAAATTCCGAGAAAAAAGCTTCAGTTACAAAACAGGCCATAGCGGCGCTTTCCCCAAACCGCCGCTAAGGGAGAAAATGGTCGGGCTGCAGCCCATCGCTATGCTACGTACCGCCGCTAGCTGAATTGGCCATAGCGGCGCTATGACCTGGGCAGCTTTGCGCGTCGACTTTGTTTTTGCTCGTACGGGCTCGTTCGGACTCGGAATTGAGTTCCGTTTTTTCCTACACGTCGCTAACGAGCCCCTCTTTCTAATGGTATCAGCCTCCACAATAGATTCTCGAAAACCTGTTCCTCCAGGGTCTCCAAACTATGCACCAAAAACGAAAAGAGAACAGAAAAAGACCAGAAAACAAACGGAAAACACTGAAGTACTCAAATGAACGCAAAACACAAAATAAACGACAAAAAGATTCTAAAACTACCTAAACAACTCAATATGGGGGAAAAAGAACGGTAAAATAATGACAAAAAAAATGACACAAAAATGGGACAAACAACTCCCCCACACTAAAACCTTTGTTCGTCCCGAACAAAAAGAAAAGAAAAGACTCGAAAACAAACAATCGAGCATGGATAACAGTTTCAAATAAGACAAGCCTCAAATTAATCAACTCAGTCGAGGAGACTTCTAATGACCAATCATGCATATCTCAATTACACTTGAATGCAACATTTTGAAAAGACAAACTCTCGAGCATGGTAGTATAGTATATATATGCCTCACACTCGGTTTCTTTCATGAGTATAAAACCGGGATGCTCAACTTTGGTCGATCATCATGCATCACATAAGCTTGCTTATCGTCTATTCATACTCTAAAATAAACGAAGATCATGAAATTGTAAATCAAGAGGGCTTTCGGGTTGCAGCAAAGGCAATAGGCACAAGGGAAGACAAATATAGGGATTAAGTGACTCAAGTAAACAATCAAATCTTCGAGCACTAAATGACTCGAACACTTCACCACTAATCCAACATAAGCATGAAACTAATCATTCCCATCAAAAACTCCATGCAACCCTCACACATGCTCAAAGTGAAATGCAAATTGAGTACTCGATATTTTTTTCCCTTTTTTTTTCTTTTTTTTTAAGGGAGTTTGCTTTTTCCAAACAAAACTGAGACGTAAGGACAACATTCTCTAAGTTTAAACATTGGAGGTCATCCAAGTTTCTTAGAGTGGTTGCCCAATACTAATTACTCGTGAAAAAAATTCCACAAGTAAGCGAAGTAGAATCCTACAGTCCGTCTTGCGAGTCCCTTTTTATTTTTTATTTTTAGTTTTTTTTTTTTTTTATTTTTTTTAAAGCACCCAAAATGCAATCGAACAAGTTATAAACCTTCTCCAAACACATATTAGAAGCTCCGTCATCATAACAAATACACTGTCAAATCTCAAGAAACTCAATCAGTTCGGTTGACGAGAAATAAGGCTTAGGCTCAACGGGCAACTAATGAATATATAACTTTAAGGGCCAATGAAAAAGGCTAAAACGAGCAATGTCAAAGAAACGCATCCATCATCTTCACAAATCATTACTTCAATCAATTTATTTCAAAACAGATTCAAATCAAGTTCTGATCAACAAGAATTCGACCAATATCTCTCAAGAACAAAAATAAGGCTCAAACCTCTCATAGGGTAAATAAATGTCCCACAAAACGAAACATCAAGTTCATCAAAATATACTAGTCATGACCATCATCACATCTCCTCAACATCATCAACAATTCTCAACCAATCTCAAAATCAACCACAATCCATACTCAAAAACACACAAACTGACTCAAGAAGAGACACTAAAATAAAATAGAAAATGAAAACATCCTAAAAGACCTAGACATGGTCAACCATATAAGCACAAAAACATGCAAAAACTCCCCCACACTTAAAACCGAACAATGTCCCCATTGTCGATCTTTAGTGCAAGGGAATTAACCCATATAATCAACCAAACACAAAGAGAAAAAAAAGACACTAAACAAAATACGAAAATAAAGAGAAAGGAAAAGATATAAACGTACAGAGCACAGTGACTAGACTAGTCACTGTAAGTTCGGTGGTGCTGGCGGAGGGTTGAGGTGGCCAGGCCTCAAACAATGGCGGGCCTCTGTCAGCTCAAATCTCTCGCCCCATAGGGATCGGGGCAAAGCTCGGGAACTCGGCTGGGGGCGGTTAGTGTGGTCGTCCGTACGGTGCTCCTTCGGGACATTAAATCGATCCTAAAGTGATCTCTTCGCGTGCTCTCGAATGCACGCGTCCTCGGTCAGCTGCTCGATCGCCCGAATATATGCACACTCTTCCATCACATTCGCCTGCGGCTCAGGCGGGCCCTCTCGAATGGAAATGGCGATGGACTCGCCCAACACCGTCATGTTCAGTGTCCCACCCTTGACATCGATCATCGTATTCGTGGTCGCCATGAACGGTCGTCCGAGAAGAATGGTGTGACTCTTCTCATTCGTTTGCACTTCGCCCACATCTAGCACGACGAAGTCGACTGGCACAATCAGCTTTCCAACTCGGACGAGTACATCTTCTACAATCCCCTCTGGTTGTCGGAATGAGCAATCAGCCAGCTGTAAGTGCATCCTGGTGGGCTTCAAGTCACCAAGCCCGAGCCGTTGATAAACTGTAAGTGGCATGAGATTGATGCCCGCTCCTAAGTCAAGCATTACCAAGGTCTCTTCCCCATTCCCGAAGGCCATAGTGATCACGAAGCCTCCGAAATCCTTCTCCTTTTTCGGCAAGTCATGCCGGAAGATACTTGCCGCTTCACCTACAATCACTTTCTCTCCATTCTCAAACCTCTTCTTGTTCGTGGCCACTTCCTTGAAGAATCGGGCATAGGCCGGAACCTCATTCAACACATCGGGAGGAGATAGGTCATCGTTGATCTTAACCAACATTTCATGAAGGTCCCGGATCATTCTACGGTCTTTCTCCTCCAAAATTCGGCTCGGGAATGGAATTCTGGGTTTGTATGGGTTTGGGGATTTGTGTAAGGTAGGCTCGGGCGACGGTATAACTGGGGTCTTTGCTTCATGTTCCTCCTTCATCGGGCTCTCGGGTTCGGGCATAAATATTGTAACCGACTTTGCATGCTCTGGTTGGTTCGGCAACTTCCCTTTGTCCAAATCGGCCTCGATGGCCCCAACCCGTGTGGCTAGCTGGCCCACTTGTGTCTTAAGACGCTTGATGGAAGCATCATGATTGGTGACGAAATTGAGAATTTCGTCCAGCTTGTCGTCCGTGCTCGATGGGATTGGTCCGGTTTCTGGTGCTGGCAGCCTTAACACTCCCCTAGGTTGTTGCTGATGAGGGACAAAGTTGGTCTGAGGTTGCTGTTGATAGTGGTTATTGGCCCACGAGAAGTGAGGGTGGTTTCGCCATCCCGGGTTGTACGTGTTTGAGTAGGGGTCATTTCCGGGCCAGTTCTGATACCCCTGCATTGCATTCACCTCGGTAGTCTGGCCTCCAAAGCCCGGCTCGACAGCCGACGGGCATACTTCTGAACCGTGTCCTTGCAACCCACATGCACCACAAACACTCACCGCCATCGTCTGAATCGGTGAGGAGCTTCGAGCATTCAATAGTCGCATCTGCTCCGTGAGCTCGGCTAACTGTTGGGCCATGGCATTATTGCTCGAGCCAATCTCATTCACTGCAGGCCTCTTACCTCTGACACTTTTCTGAGACGAGTTAGCACTCATCGTCTCATAGATAGCAATCATCTCGTCAGCCGTCTTGGCCCCGATATCCCCTCCAGCTGCATTGTCCACCATATACTGCAAGTTCTGGTGGAGGGAGTCGTAGAAACAATTCGCTAGTAGCCCCGGAGCGACGTTGTGGTGGGGGCACTGCCTCTGAAGGTCCTTGAAGCGTTCCCAAGCCTCGTGAAGAGGCTCGTGCGGCAGTTGGGCAAAGGAGACTATCTGGGACCGGATGTCCTGGGTCTTCTGATGGGAATAATATTTCCCAACAAACTTGGAGTATACTTCTGTCCAGGTTGTGAGTTTGAGCTCGTCTTCACTCAGCCCGTGTAAAGGGAACGTCTGGAGGACGTTGTAAAACTCTCGGAGGAAGTGGAGTGGGTCCTCGTTGGCGAGCCCGTGGAATGATGGGAGCTGATTGTAGTGGACCACCTTCAGCTCATAGTTGCAGGCGACTTGTGACAATCGGATGCAAGAGGTGGTTGGCCCGATCATAGGTTGGGCCAGATCTCAGAGGACATTGCGAGGAGGTTGTTGTTGTTGTTGAGCCATGTTCGAAGTACTCCCCTCAGACGACTTGGGAGAAAGTTCGCCTTTTTCCGGTGATTCGAGGGTCAGCTCCTCTAACAACTCCCTCAAACTCTCGTTAACCGACTTGTTGATTGGGGATAGTATACGTCCACTCCTGGTACGCATGCACTCAAACAACGAAAAGGTTACGAGCACTAACGGTAAAGAAGAGAAAATAAAATAAAAACAAAAGAAAACAAAGAACTAACACCTAAACAAATAAAAAGAAAACAAGAAAAACACGAAAAAAAATAAAATGAATAGGCGCACAAAATAAGTCCTAAACCTTCCCCGGCAACGACGCCAATTTGATGTAAAATATTTTTACCGGAGGAGAATCGAAAGATTCGACACCGGGTCGTATCACGAGGAAGGTTAGCCGGATTATTTTGCACGAATATTCAATCACACGAAATGATAAAAGAAAGTCCTAAACACTCTAATTCAAGATTGAGGGTTTGATTTAACAACTACTAATTAGAAAGCAAGTAATTATGAAAGCAAGACAATCAATTCCAAACTCACAACTCAAACACAAATTTTAAAAGTTTAAAGGGACTAGTGTATCGGGGACAATCGTTTTCGGTTCTCAATGTATTTAGCGGGAACTAATTACTCGGCTAACAGAGTTAAAGACCAATTCATCTAGAAATTCATCCTCAATATCTCACGAAACAAGAGAATAAACATAAACGAACAATCATAAAGTCAATTAGCACATAGGCAATACGTCTTCGAACAAGCCTACTCTAAACGAGCCGAGGTCGATCGATTTTTCCCCTTTCAGTTCTAAAATCGATTAAATGAATTAGGATGGTGATCAATCATCTAACCCTAGGTTAAGCACAACTCGAAAAGATTGAGCAATTAATCATACACATAAACAAAATTGAACCGGATCGATTATCCCCTAACCCTAGCTATTGGATTAGCTACTCATCACAATATCAACACAAGCATTCACCATAAAAGAAGCCATCACATTCATGTATAAGATGAAAAGAAAATCTTACGATTAATACCAAATCCAAAGTCGATGAAACACGAGCAAATCGAATCCAAAGCTAGAAAATGAGTTTTTATCCTTCAAAATCCAATCCAAGATGAAAGATTCAAGGAACGATGTGTTTGTGGTGAAAAACTATCAAAAACGAGGTCTGGGAATGAATAAAATCCGTCCCCCATTTGATCCCTTAAGCCTTTCTATTTGAAATTCCGAGAAAAAAGCTTCAGTTACAAAACAGGCCATAGCGGCGCTTTCCCCAAACCGCCGCTAAGGGAGAAAATGGTCGGGCTGCAGCCCATCGCTATGCTACGTACCGCCGCTAGCTGAATTGGCCATAGCGGCGCTATGGCCATAGCGGCGCTATGACCTGGGCAGCTTTGCGCGTCGACTTTGTTTTTGCTCGTACGGGCTCGTTCGGACTCGGAATTGAGTTCCGTTTTTTCCTACACGTCGCTAACGAGCCCCTCTTTCTAATGGTATCAGCCTCGCAATAGATTCTCGAAAACCTGTTCCTCCGGGGTCTCCAAACTATGCACCAAAAATGAAAAGAAAACAGAAAAAGACCAGAAAACAAACGGAAAACACTGAAATACTCAAATGAATGCAAAACACAAAATAAACGACAAAAAGATTCTAAAACTACCTAAACAACTCAATATGGGGGAAAAAGAACGGTAAAATAATGACAAAAAAAGGACACAAAAATGGGACAAACAACCTTCTGTGCAGTCACCCGGGAGAGTACCATCTTGCAGGTACTGTTGATAGGGCATCCAAATGAAGTGTAAAAAAAAAAAAAAAATTAGGAATTAAGAAACAAAAAAGTTATAAACAAAAAAGAAAGAAGGATAAATTAATAATTAAGACATAAGAATCTTACATCTGTCTCTCGCAGCCCTGTCAACTAATCCCGGATCGCGGCCAGTCCCTTGCCTACATCTTTTAGACTTTTTCCTCCCACCCACCTTAAAAATGACAAAAAAAAAGTTTGTAATCACAATTTTGGAATGAGACTCATGCATCTCGTGGCCTTCTTTTGTTCTTGTTCGAACAAATTCAAAGTTTTATCCAATGTGGCCTGTACCAAAGCTCTGCACGGCAAAAACCTAACGCCTTTCAAAATGTTGTTGTAGCTCTCCGACATATTGGTCGTCAATGTGCCCCATCTATGTCTTTCTTCATCACCATACAGGGTCCACTTGTTCAAAGGAATATCGAAGAGGTACTTGTGTGCCTGGGGATTAAATTCCAACAGTCGCTGTTCTGTCGCTCGAAACTTTTGCTCCGACAATTGTGAACCCAAATCCCAACACCAATCACGCACTTTCTTATTCTTAAAGTTAGTGACCACGTTGCTTTGAAGGTGTCGAAGGCAAATCCGGTGATATGCAGCGGGTTCTTGCCAACCAACCAACGAGTCAATGGCACTTAGTATGCCGTTATCCCTGTCGGAGAGAACACAGATCTGTCGGTCGAACACAACATATTGCCGCACATTTGTAAGGAAAAAGGGCCAGCTATCCTTGCTTTCTTCATCAATAATCGCATAGGCGATTGGCAATAGTCGCTTATTCGTTGTCTGTGCTATAGCCACAAGCAATTTCCCCTTGTACGATCTGCGCAAATGTGTGCCATCGATGCTAATGACCAGGCGGCATAGTTGGAAAGTCTGAATGGCGGGACCACCCAGAATACAAAATTGAATTGTCTGTCTCTATACTGATGCGCCATTTTCCCACCCTGCCATTCCCACTGCACAACTGTGGTGGGATTCGCTCTTTGAAGCGCGGCAAAATACCTTCAAATTACAAAAAAGTTTCATAAATAGATAAACATTGTGACAGACAAACAACACATGTATTTTTAATTAATTTTTTCATACCGAGGGAGTTCTGCAAAATTCGATTCCCAGCAGCCATACACACGCTCGATGGCTTTTCTCCTGCCGTGCCATGCCTTCTTGTAGCTTACATCGACTTTCCAACATTGTTTCACATCGGCTTGGATCAATGTAACGTTGTAGTCCATTTTTTTTCAATCTTGTTAACTACAAGATTTGAAATCATACGGGCGGTTACGTTTCTGTGGTCATTTCTTTCAACCTGTTGCATACAAGTGTGTCTGTCAGTCCATTCAGTTAATTCCCACATTTCATGAACCCGTTTCTTAGTCACTCGAACC